>JXSR01S019935.1:20622-34048 GCA_000969725.1 Ophiothrix spiculata | reverse complement strand
TATAGACAACGGAGCATCTTTAGGTAAACAGATGGTCTTTGAAGTCATTTATGAAGGTTCATTTATTCCGTGCACGCTTGCTTAAATCCATTGTTTCTGGCAGGTGTACTTGGAGTGCACTGAAATCTGCATTTGAAAGTGAATGACTTGCTGTTATTATGTGGTGCAAAAGCATTCAGATCTTTCTTAAGCCACTCTTTACCAGATATGTGGCTATCCAGCCCGCATGAGCCGTAAATGCCAGAAACTTCATTTTGCGCTACAGGACAAAATTTAGTTTTTGACAGATTCACAATCCTTGTGCTTACTACAAAATACCAGCAAAGTTTCATTTGAAGAAAATGATAGGAAATGTGAATAAATCTGCATATTTTTAAGACAATCAGAAATTATAGGGCTTACTGATCTTTGAACAACTTATCTCAGTTATATGTTTTACTCCCTGACAACCTTTGATGGACCATAACTTGACTTCTGGAAAATCGTGTGAAGTTCATAGAGGTGTCAAGTTAAAGCATGGTCTTGGCAAATATTAACAAAAGTGAAAATGACAAGAGGCACATTTATGGCTGGTTTGGGATGGACGGTCACATATTTCAGTAATCTCATGTAGATTTCCAAGATTAAAGATTCTGTTGTTCAAAATCTGGTGTCTTTGCTTGATTTGTATACTAGTATTTGCCTTGTTTTGAGCAGCTGTGTCAAATTGCCATACATGTGAAAGGAAAAACAAACCTTAAAAGTGTTACAGTCAGGCATTTTTGGTCTTTGTCTTTCATGGTATTTGGTTGTCTCTCATGATCTCACTAAATCTCATAAGCCTAAAGTTTCTTTCACACTGGGCCTACTAGAGTCGTATAGAGAAGTGTATAGGCTACATTGAGCCTAAAAACGTTTTATCATTTTGCTTAATTAGAGAATAAAAGATGCGATTTACCCTGGTGTCCATTACGAAAATCTATCCAATATGGGATAATATGTAACAGGCAAAACAATTAATCCTTTTTTCAGGCATGAGAATGTTCAGGTTTTTACCTGATTTCAGATTTTTTCCTCTTCAAAAATTCACAATTTCTTTGAATTACAGCTTATTTTTGCTCTTTTGTCATCATTGTCAGGTTTTTTTTATGGGCGTGTGCAAAGGTAAATTTTAACCGACGGCACCGACGGCAAATGCCATCGGTGCCCCACACTGTTGCCGCGATGCCCCGAAAAACACAAAACCACCGACGGCACAACTGCCGTGCCCTTTTATATGGTTGCCGTAATGCCCTTTTCATGCAAAAAGAAAAAAAAAAGAATAGAGGAATGATGTTGTTTGATAGGAAACATTCCCAAATTTAATCCAAAATGTTTAATTAATCGTCTTACATGTTTACAATACTTTAATGCACCATTTTATTTCCACAAAATTGCGAACAAATATGTCCTATTTATAGTTAAAGTCGCCGCGGTTATTTTTGTTTTCCGTTCCGAGAACTGGTGCCGTCAATGTAAAGGCGGGATATCCAGTGGACTATTTGGATGTTCAATGGCACCGCCCTGTACGTAGATTTCACGTTTGAGGGCAGTAAAATATTCGCCAGAGAAACAAAGTTGTGTTGATTATATGACTTCATTTATTTAATAAAAGGTGTTTGAAGACAATATTTTGACCGCCTGTTATTTTTGTAAGTCATAAATTCGCCAGGAAACGTAGTTTATTACAGGTGCAAAATTCAACAGTCGAGTCATATACCATTTGTATATGGTGGTTAAGTGAACGGTTTTTTTTATTTTATAAAGTTGGTCTCTTTCTTCATTTCTTTTAAATTTCCCTTATTTTACTAGTACTTGCCTTGATGCCCTTTTACAATGACAAGGTGCCTTGATGCCCTTTCTGATTAGCTGAATTTGCCGAGATGCCCTTGCAAAATGCTTAAAATAGAAGGCATTTTTCATTTGCCCTTTGAAAATTGCCTTGCCCCTCAACTACCTTAAAATTTACCCTGGCGTGTGCTCATGCCTGTTTTTTTACTCTCTTTTACTCTCACTATGAGATGATATTGATACAATATAGGGCCAAGCGGACCTACGTCATACGCAGCACAATGATATAAAAATAACTTGCGTTGGACTTCGTGCGAGTTGAAAACAATAAATAATTCAGCCAGGCATCCCTTCATTTTCTTCCTTTTTTAGCAAGAAGGAAATATGTGAAATGATCAGTTGCTTGGTATTTTGTTGTGGTTTGAATATCATACACCTCACATGATTTTGGAATCAAAATATTTTGAAACTTTGCTAAAATCAATAAAAGTTTCCGCGAGCCAACGTTTTCTCTATAGAGTTGAATGGGAAGTCGGCAGTTGTTTTCAACGCGCTTTTTGGACACACGTCCCGGATGTAAACAAAACGCCATATATTTTTTAATTCTCATTATCAGTCATAAATTTAAGCAATTTTTTAACTATGAAAGATGTCAATCATTTGCCAAAAAACAAGGAACATATGCATTGTAATTGGAAAAATGTACACCCCTCTTCAGACAAAATATTTCAATTCAAGTACCAGTTCACGTCACATGCGTGCGCACATCTACATTGCGCCGTGATTTTCAACACACGGTTCCACTGCGATTTTACACGCACTGTCATTGTCTCATAATGATAACTGTTTAGAATAAAAATCGCAGTCGATGACTAGGAGTACAGTCTTTTTGAATCGCTGCGGGAAGCAGCTCTATAAGACACTAATACTATGTTCGTCCATCTGTGTGTTTGTCCGTAACAAACGTGTATCTCTTGAACCATTTGTCTGATTCGAAAGATTAAGGTGTCAAATTGTTCATCTTAGACGATGATCAAAAGTGTCAATGGTGATCCCTTTGTCAACTAAGTCCGATTTCAAAGGTTAAGGTATCAAATTGTTTGTCTTGGACCAGTGATCAAAAGTGTCAATGGTGACCAAATCGCTGATACAAAAAAGTGAAATACTGCTTTGAAACAAACCACCACGGTTAACTGTGCCCTTAAACAGCTGATGCTTGACATTGAAAACATAATGTGGGGGGGGAGGTCCTGCAGCTACTGAGACATTTCCGATCATACTTGTTTCCTTTTGCATGGACCGAAAGATGCATATGTGATTAACTCTCTCCAATTCTGTTTACAGGTGTGCTTCAGATCCGTAACTGGAAAGCCTTACCATTCAGTGCAATAACAGATGATCCGCAAGCGACGGTGGGCCAGATTTTTGGCGATCTCCTGTCGCACATCACCCTCAGAATAAGGCTAGCGCCAAGGTAAGTGGAGTATTGCATTTTTTTTGTTTTCTAGGTATACAATGGGATTGTACCTTAATCCTCATGAGAAAATGTCCAAGTCTGTGTGATTTTTTTAATGTGTGCCGGTATATACATACCACTTTTTGCGCTACCTTTATTTTTGCGCAGAGGGAATTGAGAGCGAAAAGCGCAAAAATTAATGTAGCACAAAATGAACCACTATAAATACAGTAACCATTTCAAGACCACTGACATATATTATGGAAGACAAATGTGACCCGTCATATCGAAAGGTTTTTTTTTTGTCTCATCTGAAAGATTATATTTTAAGCTTTAAAATGACACCTTGCTTTTGGTTATTGGATGTTCGATTACAAAGTTACATCCAAATTGGTAAAAGGTATCGGGCTGCTTCCAAAAACTAAAGTTCTGAGAAAATCAAGTTTAAAGTTTCTGTACTGGTTAAACGTGAATGGAGAAAGGATTTTTATCTCGGTTTTAAAAAATTTGTCTGATGTTTTGGATGTTGGAACCTGATTAATATGATAGAATACACTTCAAAGGTAACGTTTCTGATGAAATTAGAAATTCGACCTTGGATGTAATTTTTGACTATGCTCAGCTTCAATGGCCTGTATTTCGTAATTTACTATGCCGGTGTAATGAATGATACGGTCCTACCTATTTTATTGTCCCCCCTCCATTAACTTCAACGGAGTAAAGCGTGACCTTGATGTGTGATCGATACACGTACAAAGTACATACTATACAAATATATAGGTGCCCGGACAATAAATGGGTAGGAATGTATCATTTATGACACTGGTACCTTTTGATATGATGGGTCACATATATAAATATAACACAAGGCAGCCATTGCAGATACAACTTTCTTGCACCCATATGAATATGTGACATCACTGACTGAAATAATATATAGTACAATATTAAAACTTAAAATTTCAGGGAAAAAAATAGAAACGTACAATCTTACACACAAATATAATCATTAATCTATGCATTAGCAAATAGAAATCTAAAATCATAAAAAGAATCCCTCATTGAAGACTTTCGTTTTCCAGTCATTCTACCTCGGAACCAGCGTCACCTCCCGAAACGAATCAAAACAACAACTCCACTCGTCGCCACCAACGTCGTGTACCGAAGGGTTGCAATTGCTTGGTTTTAACCTGAAGAAGTCGGCCTTTACCGGTTTAGATATTAACGGACCATCAGTTATGGGTCTGTCAAACGCAGCCCAGGAGATACGGTTAAAATTGCTGCAGCTGCTGGAAAAACGCGGACCGACGTTTTTGGTCAGTCACGGCTGTCCTTTTTCACAGGTGAGTTGTCGCTGCATTAAATGCAGTTTCTCTATTCTATATAGTCTGTTATGCTGTGCATGCTGTGTCGTAGATAGTCCATTTCAATCAACGCTTTTGGTCATGTTAACCCTTTGAACCCTGGTCATTTTACGTGTACAATGTATCTGTACCGCTGAACCGGGCCAACCCGAAAGTTAAAAAACTCAATACGACATCTAAACTTACTTTGATTTTGATTTTCTTTGCTTTACCTTTTCATTTTACAGTAGTCTGATTTTTTCCAACAACCAGCATTCATAAAAGAGTACTTTCAATGTCGTTCAACATATTTGACGTTTACGTTGTAGTCTATGGGCAAAGCCACTATTCTTTAAAAATTTTGATCAAATTTACAAAAATAAAAGGAATTGTTAACCTCAAATAAACAAGAGCAAACTGACCATTCAACCATGGATTCAAAGCTTCATTGATATCTTCTGATATAAATAGGATCATTGAAAATTGTAACTACCCATGCCTGTTGACAGACACATCAAGTTTATAACACGTGACCTAAAGGCCGGTAAACCGGCTCATCGGGTATACGGTACGTGAACACATGAGCCGGTACACCGCTCGTCGGGTTCAAAGGGTTAAACAACTAAGTCAACAATAACTATAAGCTATAATAACAACTTTTAACTGCTAACAAGTTGACTAATTAATATAATAAATATAAAAATAATATCTGGAATTTATATACGCTATTCACCGTAGCACCATAACGCTTGACATTATTACACTGTTATTAGGAAATCATCACAACCATTTCACTTTAACTGCAATCTTGGATGCTAATCTATTAGCACTTAATATTTCCCTATCAGCTCCCCAATGCGCTTGGGTTGACGAATCAATCAAGATTAAATGCCTTGCCCAAGGACATAACCCGTTTGTCGTAGCGGGGCTCGAACCCAGGAACTCGTGATTCTTGATTGAAATGTTTCATGATAATTATTGAATAGAGGTAACTTATGCCAACCCAGGTTACTGAAAAAATGACTGCTTCTGATGTGGCAAATTATCATTATGCATGTTTTATTGGTATTTTTGCGTGGTGATTATCTGTGATACATTTTCTACTAGAAAATCTACATTTACATTTAGATTACGAAATCTACAATCATTTCTTTGAACTTTTGGGTTAGCTTTTGCACAGAGCCCAGTTATTTGTTAGTACCAAACTAGTCAGAATTGGTCAGTCTGTGTGAATTGGTAACTCGCAGCGCCACAACCTCGCTGATTGGTCACTAACCTGTTTAGATCACTGGATTTTATTTGGTCACTTGAATTACTATATAGAGAGGAGGTTGGTCAGGGGATCTAGGCAAGATCTACTTTTGTGTATGAATTTGTTAACATGGTTTGGTCACTTGAATTACTATATAGAGAGGAGGCTGGTCAGGGGATCTAGGCAAGATCTACTTTTGTGTATGAATTTGTTAACATGGTTTGGTCACTTGAATTACTATATAGAGAGGAGGTTGGTCAGGGGATCTAGGCAAGATCCACTTTTGTGTATGAATTTGTTAACATGGTTTGTGGCAGGATCATAGGCCTACATGTAAATATTGATCCAGCCCGTGGACAAGTAGTTCACAAGCTATGATTTTGGAAATATTTTGTTCTGTTTCAAATTTTAAGTAAGAAGACAATGAGTGACATTGACTGACTGACATGCATGGGGACTTCCGCAACAAAGACATTGCTTTAGTTTGATAAAAATAACAACCAAAATGTACATTTTGTATAGAACACAAATATCAAAACCTCACACCAAAAAAAAATCAATTTTCCACTCAATTGAGAAAAGAGAAAACAGAATCGTAGCGAAAATAACCCATTTCTGTTGTCAATTTACAACATGAAACGATGATTCGGCCCCATATCAAACAAACGGCATTAATTGACAACTCATGGAAAATACAATAGATCAGGCAGCTGCTGTATACAGTATATCTAAGTCAGTGTGGATTGAACTGAAGTGTGTATGCATCCCAAGCAGGGGGGGGGGGGGTTACTCAAATTTGGTTTGGAAACGTACATGCCCCTGGGAAAATTGAAAAGCCACCCATCCAAATACCAGTTTTCAAGAAAAAATGGACCCATCCATGTACCAAATCTCCCAAATTTTGAGTCAAATTTAATCAAAAACCACATTTTTTATTCCCAAATTTGCATTATTGTGGCACAATTATCTTAAGTTTTGAGAAGAAATGTCAAAATTTGCACCATTTGGCTCAAATTTTAGAAAATTTTGAAAAATGAACCCATCAAAATACCACATTTTGCAAAGAAAATATACCAATTGAAAGTACCAGAGCCTGATTTTGCTAACCGGAATTTGCGGCGCGTTACAATAACCCCTTTTGTACTAAGTACCCCTCCCCCGG
This sequence comes from Ophiothrix spiculata, assembly GCA_000969725.1. Lineage (NCBI taxonomy): Eukaryota > Metazoa > Echinodermata > Ophiuroidea > Amphilepidida > Ophiotrichidae > Ophiothrix > Ophiothrix spiculata. The sequence continues at coordinate 27,026 of JXSR01S019935.1, read as the reverse complement.
GGCATGCATGCAATGCAGATATCTTATCTCTGTAGAAAGAGATAATGAATTGATCATAATTTACATTTTATTATGTGTATTTGTCGCAATAGTGTGATGGAGAAAAGGGGGTTAAAATATATGGGTCAGTGAGTGGATAATGAAATGATAATAATTCACATTTTATATTTTGCGAACCCTGATAATAAAAGGTTATAAATATAGGTCACTAACTGAAATACCAGAGCCTGATTTTGCTACCCCAAATTTGTGGCGGGTTATTACTATAACCCTTTTTGTACTAAGTACCCCCCCCTCCCCCTGGGATATACATGCAATGCAGATATCTTATCTCTGTAGAAAGAGATAATGAATTGATCATAATTTACATTTTATTATGTGTATTTGTCGCAATAGTGTGATGGAGAAAAGGGGGTTAAAATATATGGGTCAGTGAGTGGATAATGAAATGATAATAATTCACATTTTATATTTTGCGAACCCTGATAATAAAAGGTTATAAATATAGGTCATTCGGTGAAACAATGTTAAAAGAGGAGTTTAAGTGATAAAATCAATAGGGAAATTTTGCATTTAAGGGGATCGTCGACTAATTGGTTGCTGAGTACGACGAATGATGATTAGATGGGATTTGTGGCAAAATGTGAACCGTTTGTGGATTATAGTTTTGCAATATGGGTTGCAGTGTAAGGGCTTTGTTTTAGTTGATAAATATTGATTGATTTGTAATTTTGTGGGTAAGAGGATTACCAATCGCATATGGAATACATCTGTTTATATGAATGGGATTAATTACTGCTTAGTACATAAATGTAAAGAAAATATTTTGGAGGGGGTTTTCTAATAATTCTACACTGTTTATGTTTATAATTTTGCCTTATATTAATCATGTTAATCACAAATATCATTTGGTTGGAAAACATTTTCAGTTTGTTTTTACTCTGAACATAATCAGCATAGAATATCATTTTGGGGTGATTTTCAAGTTTACAAATAGCCATTCATTTCTTGTTAAGAAAGTTCTTCAACCGACAAACTTATATCCATAACCATTCCTGTTGAACTTGAATATTAATTGTAGAAAAGACAATTATTTGTGTGTGTGTGTTTTTTTTCCTGTTTTTTTTTCAAATTTCCATGATAGTGTTTCTAGAAATAAATAAGGAAATTCTCAAAATCATAAAGCTTCTTTGTAGCTACAAAATTATTTTTACTATTTCTAGAGATCCGTTTTTGTATATTTATCCTTCCAAAAGAATAATATTCAGTTTTAAATCAACCACAACACATTTGGAAACAAAATTTAGGAATATAGAAATACTGTTGGTAAACCCTTCAGATAGGAAATTTGTTTGAAAATCATCTTTTGTTTGTTTATTTTGATTCTATTATATCTCTCTTTGATTCAAAATCATCCTAGTGCTGAAGTTGTAGCTCCCCCTTTGAGCACCGACAGCTCTAACTTTCGTGCACGGTGCATCATTTTTGTTCAATTCCATATGCATCAAGTAATACACGGGTGATATTCAATAATTGAGCTTCCATTCTTGGAACAGGCCTATTTTCTCACATGTTATAAATTTGGATATTTAATCAACACAGGCTATATAAGGCCAAGTAACAAAAATTACAAGTTGATTGTCTGGACTTTTTTAAAACGTTGGTGAGGGAGGTCTTTATTATTTCTTATTTTCAGCAATTTACTTTTCATTTTGGGCTTATTTTCAAATATTAGAAAGAGGCTAATGTTAATACCTCATTTCTCTACACCTACCACCCCCAAGATGGAGAAATTATGTTTAGTGGGTTTATGGAAGATACCCAAACCCTTGATATTAAGTAATCAAGCAAAGGAAGAAAAAAAACCAAAAAGTTTTGGAATATCTGAAAAATTGGTGAGGACGGAGACGATCAACTGGTTATTTTTGTTACTAGGCCTAAGGCTGCGATCACATAGCTGGCACTATGATACGGGCACATTTTACCTATCTATAGGACTATTTTCTGTGATACTATCCACAATATAAATCAATCATTTCTGTACTGTTAATATATACATGAAGCCATTTCAAAAAGACCTCTGATCTCACTCTAGAAAAGAAAAATTGTTTTCCAGGGTGAGATCAATACGCTGGTTAGCTCTTAATTCTAATGATTATGGATTTACATTGTTGATAGTATCATAAAAAATAAAGGTCCTATAGATTGGACAAATGTGCCAGTATAGCATATAGTATAGTTCTATGTGATCGCAGCCTAATAGGTGCAGTATACTTGGGCCAAAAAAAAAGAGTTGTTGGTTGTCCTCCACCGCCCGCCCCTATTTTTCGAAACTGGAAAAAAGTTTTTACTGTACAAAAGTATACCGCGCTTAATTTTCAGATTTCCTAAAAAAGGGTTTTTTTTGTGTGAGAATTTTGATCTTTTGAAAATATTTTTTAAGTTGTTCTTTACATTTTAATACTGTTTTTAAACTTGTACAAAGAGATTTTCTGGTACAGTAGACTTATTTGCATCTTTGTAGAGGCCATCATTTGGTGTAGCTTTGACTTTCATTTGAAAAAAATCTCCCTGCCCGCACTTGCTCAAAAACAGTTGTGAGGGCAACCAAGAAATTTTTTTGGCCTTATTTAAACAAACTAGAAAAAGTTGTCTTAGTAAAATAGATTTTGTTTCATTTACTAGTATATGGCTCATTTTTAATATTGAAAATCACCTTAGGCTACCAATACATTCCCATTTTGAGAAATCGGTCACATGGTTATTTTTCAAATAGATAATTGTGCCAAATCTTCTCTTTGTTTTTTCTTTTGTTAAAAACTGGTTCATCACTTGTATTTAATCTTGAAATTGTAACTTTACTATAAAGAAAAATGAAATAATTGTCAAAAATGAGGTAAATTATCGCCAATTATTTATAACGCCCAATTTTTTTGAATCAAACATCAATTTATCACCTCCAAAGCATGACACCTTTTTTTTTATTGACGATATTCTAATTAAAGCATCATAATTTGTTAAATTTAGTTTAACATCATTGTGTTGTGGAGTACAATGTATAAATTGTGTATGGTCATGGGTTTGGATGTATAGCGAATCGTAAGCCGTGAAATTAGCTCCACCGGATTGGTAACTTGTACTTTGTGATCTGTCAATGTAAAAATATCGTCATTGAGACCTCGGGGGCGGGGGTGTTCACCCATGGTTGTGCACGCTGGACTTTGAAAAGTTGCTGCATTGTACTTTTTTGTATATCTGTTTGTGGCTCAATAACACACTGTTCAATGATACCAAAATTCTTGAAAAAGCACCCAAAAGGCAGCCACTTATGTGACTGACCATTCCAAACCAACCATAAATGCAGCCTCTTGTCATTTTCACTCTTTTAAATATTTGCAAAAGGATTAAAATGACACCTCAATAAACTTCACTCGATTTCCAGAAGTCAAGGTGTGGTCCTTCAAAGGTTGTCAGGGAGTAAGTAATTATAGCTGAGATAAATGCGTTCAAAGATCAGTGAGCCCTACATTTTCTGTTGATTGTCCTCAAAAATATACAGATATATTTCATGCTTCCGATCATTTTCTAGAAATGAAACTTTGCTGGTGTTTTAAAGTAAGCACAAGGATTGGGAATCTGTCCAAAAATCAATTTCTGCAAATTACGACCTGGAGACGTATTTTCACCTGTAGCGCAAAATGAAGTTTGCTACATTTAGGTCCCTTTAGAATGGATGGTCATATACATTTACCAAACCAATGTGAGAACCCCACCCCCTTGGGATTGAAACTGTCATTTTTAGATGTGTAAAGAATTTGTTTTATGGATGACCAATCTTGTTTGTTTCGGGCTAAATTTGGCTCAACTTTTCGCAAGTTTTTTGTATAGATTGACATCCTAGTTTACGATAAAGGTATTTGATTCAATTAAGAGTCGGACGGCTTTCAAAATATTTTTGTATTGTAACCTGCGATTCCATGAGCTGGAATACGTGTCATGCTGAGAGGTTTAATGAAGTATAACATGGACCATTGTCATAAACAGGGCAGATGAAAAAAATGACATCATTACTTTGGAAATTGTGCCATAAACAATCATCATAATTGTTAAAACATACAACAAGAAATTGGGTCAAAACATAGTCGGCCTTCAAACAAAATTTTCGCTACCAAACATTTGGTCTTGACGTCAAAATGACGATTGACTTCAAATAAAACAACTTCAACACCGAGTTGAGACCAAATAGAATTTTGCGCTAAATTGCGATATACATTGCCTCAAATGTTTGTTACCGGATTATACTTTAAATTCGATCGCAAATATTTGGTGACATCACGAGCAAATGTTTGGTTGCGAAAATTTTGTTTGAAGGCCGACTATGTTTTGACCCATAGGAATTGTATTAGATTATTCAAATATATATTCAATGAAACTTCTGAACAAAAGTAACTGGATAGGAATGATGTACAGGTGTTGTTCACAGAACCCCCTCCCCATAAGCATTAAATTAGGGTAAGTAAAAAATGTGGCTGTCCAGCCAGTATGAGCCGTAAATGCCAGAAACTTCATATTGCGCTACAAGTGAAAATACATGTCAAGGTCATAATTTGCCGAAAAATGATTTTTGACATATTCACAATCCTTGTGCTTACTACAAAATACCAACTAAGTTTCATTTCAAGAAAATGTGAAATAAATATACATATTATAAGGCAATCAACAGAAAATATACAGCTTACTGATCTTTGAACTAGTTATACGTTTTACTCCCTGACAACCTTTGACGTACCATAACTTGACTTCTGGAAATCGTTCGAAGTTTATTAAAGTGTCGTTTTAAGCATGGTCTCTGCAAATGACAAGAGGTGGAATTTACGGCTGGTTTGGGATAGACGATCACAAATATACATCACAAACATTCTTATCCTCATTCTTTTGTCATTGTTAAATTGTAGTCATAACTCTTTAAAAAGATATTCAAAGAATCCAAATATAGGAAAATCTAATTTTACTTTCCACAGTCCACACCATCATTAAATATGACTGGTGCCTACTTAGAGTAGTGTTAAACTGCTAATGACTTTGTCAAAGCACAGTAAACCAGCTTGACATCCCTCCATCAGTAGCCTTAATCCCCTGGCCCCTAGAAGGGCGGCTTAATACTAATCCAGCTCTAGGGCTAGTGCTGCCTTGCTAAGTCCCCGAGGAATCGACACTATGCAGTAGACTGTGTGGCATTGTGTGTGTATAGTTATATGTGGCCAACACATTGCTGTATGATTTGCTACATAAAAATCAGTGAAAAAGACATTCATGTGCTGTGAAATATTCTTTTGTTTATGAAAACAATAAGTTTAATATGTTTTAGAGGTTTTAAAATTAAAGGGACTAGCCTAGATTCCACATAGAATTAAAAACTTATGGAAATACTCTAAATATAGCTAAAAAAAGTATAATTTTGTACCTCAGATGGATTTACCAGATAAAAGATCAAACAAATCTCATGGATAGTATTTAATACATATTGAAAGAGAAACAATTTCATCAAAAATAATTTGTTTGGCCATCACAGGTATAGAAACAAGATTTTTTAAGTTTTCATACTAGAATCACTGTTTTCACACCACTTTTTTTCGCCGGCGAAAAAAATCAAAGTAGGTAAAGAATTGCAATTTTGTCAAATATTCCTCAAAATCATGGAAAACTACTGGTAGGTTATATTACTATAAACATGTTCTATTGATTCATGTAAAAAAGATATGTAGGTAAAAATTAATGGGAAGAATCTAGGTCAGTCCCTTTAAAGATATTCAAGGAATCCAAATATAAACACTATTATTAAATATGACTGGTGCCTACTTAGAGTAGTGTTAAACTGCTAATGACTTTGTCAAAGCACAGTAAACCAGCTTGACATCCCTCCATCAGTAGCCTTAATCCCCTGGCCCCTAGAAGGGCGGCTTAATACTAATCCAGCTCTAGGGCTAGTGCTGCCTTGCTAAGTCCCCGAGGAATCGACACTATGCATTATAGACTGTGCCTGGCATTGTGTGTGTATAGTTATATGTGGCCAACACATTGCTGTATGATTTGCTACATTAAAATCAGTGAAAAAGACATTCATGTACTGTGAAATATTCTTTTGCTTATGAAAATAACAAGTTTAATAGGTTTTAGAGGTTTTAAATTTAAAGGGACTAGCCTAGATTCCACATAGAATTAAAAACTTAAAATACTCTAAATATAGCTAAAAAAAGTATAAATTTGTACCTCAGATGGATTTACCAGATAAAAGATCAAACAAATCTCCTGGATAGTATTTAATACATATTGAAAGAGAAACAATGTCATCATAAATAATTTGTTTGGCCATCACAGGTGTAGAAACAAGATTTTTAAAGTTT
>JXSR01S019934.1:23970-34344 GCA_000969725.1 Ophiothrix spiculata | reverse complement strand
GGCCACCATTTTGAAATGAGATTACTGATTTTCAATTTTTGCATGTTCTCTAAGCAATACAGACAGAGCCTGAACCTAACACCAATTATTTTCCAATTTCAAGAGGAAATTCGGCCGAGAATATGGTTTTGAGTACTGTACTTATGATAATTAAATAAATCAACATGTATGCAACACTGACCCAAGTCAATGGATTTTGACAAATTTTGAATACATAAAGGACTTTTGAGGGCAATTGCAGTGCTGATTCATTTGAGTCCTTCACGCACAAGGTACTCCTAGCTATAAGAAAGTATCTCCTGTGTATAACTCATAGACTTGGGTCAGTGTTGCATTCTGGTATTCAATTGTCTAATTGGGACCACTAACTCCTGTAGAGTCCAAACTGCAAAATGCTCAAGCTTTATTATGGCTTTTTCTTTCTCAAATATGTGAGAACAAGACCAAACCACCACAAATTTTCATCGTATTTAGCACTGATAAATGTTGAAGGGATTTTTTTTATCTGTTTGTTATTTGCAGCCAAGATAACTCGCTGTGGACATATATATTGTTGGCCGTGTATCCTACACTACCTAGCATTGGGATCAAAGACATGGAGGAGATGTCCCATATGTTATGAGTCAGTGCACCCCTCAGATCTCAAAAGGTAAAGTCATTAACGGTTCTTCCAAATCATTTGTTATGTGACCCAACATATGGCTGGTCAAAGATAATGTGGGTTATTGGTCTTACACAGTCAGTTATGCTTGATCGAGTGTTGTATTCATACTCTTTAATGGATTTTATTGAGCTTGGATGCAGTGGATAAATGCACTGGACAGGGATGTAATTTTTCTGCATTTTTGCAGAATTCTGCCATTTTCTTTCACTTTCTATAAAAAAAATATAATTGTTTATGCTATTAATTGAATATTTTGTGAATTTCTGCAATTTTTACGCTCATCAACTTGCATCCCTGACTGTACATTAGGGTGCATCAGACGCCCTCATGTCATACATATTTTTTCTACCTAGTCTTAGAATGTTCAATTTGGCTAGAAAACACGCTGTGTAAATTTTGAAGAAAATTAGGGGCGGTCTAGGGGGACCACGGTGGCATTAAAGTTAAGGTATTGAAATTGCCTGCTTACATATGGCAGCTATTTATTATTACCTCCAGAATCCTCACTCAGAAACTCACAAAGGAATAGCTGCCATTTATGTGGTATTGCAAATAATGACTCTGAATGTTTCATGGAATATACAATTACCTTGAATTACCCCAAATGACCCCAGATGACCAAGGGTCAACTTTTTGAACACTGTTGAGATTTGACCTCAAATGACCTTTGACCTTAAATGACCTTGACCTGACCCCTTAGAAGACTCATGGTGCCAAAATGCTTTATCACTAGTGATAATTAATGATCAATGAAAGCACTTCAGATCGTTCATGCAGTTAGCCTTAAGTAGGCAATTATTGGATTTCTAGCTCTTTTCAATGCCTAAACAACAAGATCATTATTCAGCTTGAAATGTTTTATCACTTGTGATAATAAGTGATCAGTAGAAGAATTAGACCAGACAAAATGAATGGCAGTGATTTTTCAAAGCATATGTTACTGAACTCAACCAAGCAGCTATTGTATTTTGTATTGAGTTATGCTATAGAAAACACAATAGCTGCCTTTTGCATATTTCAAAACTAATGGCATGTATAAAAACTGCCACGTGGCCCCCCTATACGAATTTCGTTTTTGATGAAATTTGGCATAGGTATTTTTATCAAGCAATGGAACAATTGTATACTAGGTAGAAGTTTACTAGAAGCTTTTTTAAAAACCATGGGGCGTTTGATGCACCCTACTGTACATATAACCACAATGTTTGGGTTCAAAGGTAATTTTGGGTCATATGGGATCATTGAACTGAAATACTAGTCATTATAGGGTACTACATCCTTATTCTTTGATTAATACTTTGACACAATGGTACTTAATAGTAGTTGTTCAGTAAAGGTGGTATTTGGCAGTTTTACTGTTTTAATTTGTTTGTTGCCATATCAAAGGACTGTACTTTCACACAACACCTATTTTATTTCCATCTACAGCGTCAAAGCTATGGAAACCCACATGTATGCCGCTGGGGATACAATAACGATGCGACTAATGAAACGTGAGAAAGGATCCGTAATAGTACAGCCATACACACCGACCTCGGATGAAAGCCATGCCAATCAGATGTATACTCTACATGGTGAGTGTGATTTCATGTATCATGGATTTACAGTGCACTGCTCCTCCCTGGCTTTGTAATTTCATGTGACCTCGAAACATTGATGCTTCCTGACCATTGTAGCAGTATGTAGCCAATTCCTGTCAAACTGGGCGATCATTTTAGGTTCTGCTGTTACCTCACGGGCATGGAACCTTACCAGTCCACATTCAAACCATTGCAGATATAGTCAAGTTTGTCAAAATATTGATGATTTGTGCACCATGAACTTGCTCATATGAGACACAGGCATGAGATTATTCAGCATTTTCTCTGATTTCAGAGTTTTTGATGTTAGGAATATGCTGATTTCACTTCAGAGTTTTAGATTTTAAGAAATTCCACAATTTTCTTTATTTTCAGCCTGTTTTGAGGTGTTTTTAGCAATATTGCATACTATTCCAGATTTTTCAGACTTTTTCATGAAAGTGCACTCTCATGCCTGGAGACAGGAACAAAACATTTGAAACAGTTCTCCTTGTAATGCTATGTTAGCAAGTTGTACCACGTGAATCAAAAAAAATTGTGCACGGATTAAAACTGATCTTGACCTTGATAAAAGCACAAAATCATTAATTTCTTGTCAATGTAGTAAAGCAAATTTAATTAGCTTTAAAATGCAGAAAAAATGATGGAAATCGGATGAAAAATAAAAAAGATATGACCAATTTTGCAAGTACGTCTCTTTCTTCCATTCCAATGGGATTTACACAGTTAAGCAAGCTAGTACGGGTTATGGCATTATGATAAAAGCTAAGAAGTACTTACAAAATTTGTCATATCTTTTGTATTTTTATTTGATTTCTAAAAAATTTTCTGCATTTGAAAGCTTATTAAATATGCTTTACTACATTAACAAGAAATTTATGATTTGGTGCTTTTATCAAGGTCAAAATCAGTTTTAATCCGTGCACAATTTTTTTGATTCACTTGGTATAGCTTACAGTGTTACCAGTCACCAATGTACACATTTATTCATATACCGTATCCACCACTTTAATTTATAAGTTATTTTATACCAGCATGCCAGATATGGTTGAAAATACTTGACAATGCTTATGTTATAGAATTTGATTATTTGTTAAACTTTTGGAGTGAGAATATTGAAAAATTTTAAGAGTTTGTCTGACGACAAATAGTTGATTTGGAAAACAGTACTCAGGGCTTCATTTTTGAAAAATGCTGAAGAGCTATAAATAACTCTCCTGAAAGGTTCAAGGAGAGTTGTCAGGAGAGTGATGTCATACCATTAGATATTAGCTGATTTTAGCAGTTTGAGGTGAGCTAAATATTGCTCTCCTAAGAGACTGTTTAGGCGAGCATAGGAGAGCAATCGCTCTAGCTCGCCTTAAAAATGAAGGCCTGAGTACTTGACCATGCCAAATTTGACAGATATTTTCAGTACATTGTGACGAATGTATGTTGTCACTTGAAATCACTTGGTTTTGACGTAAGTCTATTTGAATCTGATTTGTGTGTAGATGACAACAGCAAGACTCTCTTTGCCAAATTGTTGGTAGCATCCAATGAAGAAGTGGAGCACATGGTAAGTGTCTATAGTATTTGTGCTTGTAATACATTTCAGGGGGTCATTTTAGACAGTGGACTTGGGTCATTGTTGCATTCATATGTGCTTTATATATTAAATTTTGTGTAAAAAAACTATGGGGTCTGCTCTCTAAGCCAAATTTCATTGAAAAATTCAGTCGGAAAATGTTTTCTCATATTTGCTGCGGAACTTTTCCTTAAATATTTTTTTGGCCACCATTTTGAAATGAGATTACTGATTTTCAATTTTTGCATGTTTTCAAAGCAATATAGACAGAGCCTGAACCTAACACCAATTATTTTCCAATAATGATCCATAAGGCTACAAGAGTAAGTCACTGAATATTTCATAGATTAATCATTTTCAAAATGTTTTTGTATTTCTTTGTAAAAAGGTGATTGAACCAGAAAAAGCAGCTCTTGAAAGACAGCTTGTTGAAAACAAAGGGGTAAGTCAAGAGAAATAGGTTTTGTTTTAATTTAAGTAATGAACAGTCACTTTTGCAGATATATTCAAAATCTTGACTGGACAGTTGTTGTAGGTCAAATGAATTTTTTATTTTAAAGTAATAATTTAATTGCACTTGTAATTATATACCGGATGATTTTAGGATATTGAATTTGTGAAATAATTAAGATTTTAGCATTTAATTTGGTAGAATAAATGCTGAAACATACTAACTTAATGTTGTTCAATCCCAAAATGTTCTCTTGATTATATCAATAACTCAATCAATGTTGACAGCATTGATGTGAAAATACTGGTGCAATATGCATACATCTTAACAGGCTTCTAAGATTTTCAAGCAAGATTTTACCTTGATCAGTATCGAGGTGGGTTACATGGGAAAATATTAACTTGAAGGATCTGCAAGCTTAACAACTTCTGTTCCTTTTTTCTCCAATAGCCATTAGAAATGTATTATAATGGCCAATTTCAAAGGGACATAAACAAACATTTAAGAATAAACATGCCGAAAGTAATTAACCTTCAAGGAAAAACTTCCATTTGGCAATGTGATCAGATTTTAGTAGATAAAATGGTAAGGAAGTCTTGATTTTTGACAAGTTTACTTACAACTATTGGATAACCCTAACAGACCCTAGTACTAAAAAGTACTATTGGATAAAATCAAGAAAATAGTCCAAGTCCAATAACGCCATAGTAGCACCCAATCGCTGCCAGACAGCACCTGCCATGTGCCTTGATGTTGCTTGACTAAGGATTGGGATGCGAAAGGTCCCGAGTTCGAGTCCCGCAGTCGAATGAGGCAAAATAGTCATTTTTATATAGGAATTTCCCAAGGTTTTAAAGTCCATGGGTTAGGGTGAAGTTGTATACAAGACTTGTAAAAAACATGATGTTAAAAATAAGTCTTTTGAGGTTTCAAAATACGCTTTTTGTGATTTTAAAAGGTTGGTATGTGTGTCTTTGATTATTCATAGTTTAGTGCAGACTGATGGCAGTCTTATAATGTTATTTTTGTTTTTCCAAACACAGGATGATCTGGAATGCTCCTTTATAACAGAAGCTATTAAACAGCTACAGGTATATATCTATTTATGTGTTTTTTATAACTCGTAAAATTTAGTTGACTATGTAACGCATGTATTGAGAAGATGATTACCTCTTATTCTACAAGAGTGGGGTCGATCCCCGGTCCCGGCACGTCTCCTTGTTTCCCTAATTTTAAGCAAGAAACTTTACTCTACTTGCTTTGTGCTTCGGAAGGCACATAAAGCCATTGGTCCCATCTGAAGTGTTCCTGACACACTGTCGGATGTAAAAGAACGTCACAGGCTAAGCTACGGATGTTCGAAATAAGAGTAGGGGAACCTTCCCCGGTACTGTGACCGTATGTCAAAATACGTCATCTACTCTAGGACCAGAGTATCGGCATTTACGTCCAAAATATGGATCCTGCTGATTATCAACGTAGAAGTAGAAGTAGAAGAATGAGCGGTATTGGTAATCGTTTAAAGTAACAACGAAATAGTTTGACTGTATCCTTGAAAATTTAAGGTTAAAAAAAAAGGTATGAACAAATAGAAAGAGGTTATATTTTTAGAAGCATGCAATCCAGTATGATAATTACATGGGGTATACATGCATATATCGACCCAAATTGTTTTACTTTTAGTGAAAGGGTTTTTACAAACGTGTTGACCGTAACACAAACAAAAAAAGATACTAAAAAGAAGTTGGTAACAACATACCGTGCCCACTCGTCCTATTCAACTAGTGATTTTCTAACTGTGCAATGCCTTTATGGTTGAGTTTTTTCATCCTGTCGTGCCAAATATGGTTGAGCAACTTTGATAATGTGACGGTCATAGAGAATGCTGATTAGTCAAAATTGTAAAAACGAGGGTATTTGTTATTTTAAAGTGTCTATCAGATGGCAATAAGTTGAATATGAGTGGATAAGGTATTTCAAAAGTTTATAAAATTCTTTATGTTTAAAGTGTTTTCCCCTTTGATTTTGGAACAACAGTCATCTTTAATTTACATCATATGTTTGTTAGAAGATGGGATGGAGTAGTAATGTAATAAAATTCTGTTGATTTGATATTTTGACAGGCAAGAGAGACTGAAGTAACTGGGATCAAGAAGGCCACAGCGGAAGCTACAGCTTTACTCCAAGGTAAGAAAATTAACACTTCAACAGGTATTGAATATTGCAAACCTGCTGTTGGTTGGTTTACAAATCGTCATGTGAGTGCAAGAAAGTCGTATCTGCAATAGCTGCCATTTACATAAATTTTCATTGCACACTGTAGAATGTTCAGTCTTGGGTCAGTGGTTCTTGAAATGGTTCTTCAGGTCATCTGAAGAACCATTTCAAGAGCCACTGACATATGACAGTGACATTTTGAGTTATTTTTTACTTTCGTGTGACAATGTGCTAAATAAATATAACTTTGGGCAGCCATTGCAGATATGACTTTCTTGCACTCACATGACGAAATATCTCTAAGAAGTAACTCTGGGTTTTGTTGCACTGGGTGACTTGTCACAAATCTTTAGTCTTTCCCTCGTTGGGGTCATTGTGCACCGTCAAGACTTGGGAAACAAAACTAAGCCTCGACAAGGACTTGGGACCTCCCGGTTGCAAGACAGGCGCTCTACTACTGAGCTAACGAGACCAGATGGTATTGAAGAGTTAGATATTAATCTATCAGTCTTCAGTTTAAATCCATGTTTCTCTTCACTTCTGTAGCGAGAAGCATTAGATAGAGAAACAAATTATTTCTAGCGAAATAAATATGATAAATTAATACTTGGATCACGAGGTGAAATGTGTAAATCTTTATTCTTTCCCTCGCGGGGTCAAGACTTGAAAAAAAACCAAGCCTCGACCAAGGCTTAAGTATTAATTTATCTTGGGTGACTTGTCATTGGCATCTGAAGTGTGAACAATTTTTCAACTCTATAATCTGTATTTGACATTTCATTAGTCATTTGGACTATCAGTAAACTTTGTGGCATCGATGCTAAAATTTAATCTACACAGAAATTTTTCTAAAGACATTTGAACTCCAAACAAATATTAGTTATCACATACCTGCCAACTGTCCTGAATTTATCAGGATTGTCCTGATTTTCAACTCTAAAAATGGCCAAAAATCGGGACATCCTGATTTAAAAGAAATTAAAAATACAAGGAAAAGTGGCCAATCCTGACCTGTCTTCAGTATATATTTATGCTCTTGTGGCATATATTTGGGCCAAAACCTACAAAAAGCCTTAATAAAGATAAGGAAAGTCACAAACCCACCTGTATTCAATACCTATTTATACTCTTGGATTATATATGTGAGCCAAAATGGTAAAAATGTCGCCTCGCGTAAGCGCTCGTCCTTTTTTTTTCTTCCAGATTTTGGGTTTTATGTTGGCAGGTATGTTATCACTGTGAAAATTTGTGAGCATTTACTTTATAAAGTGTTTTCTTGTATCTTTCACAGATTTAGAGATGAGTGACACTGGTGCAGCTGAAGATGACGTCCTTATCCAAACTCCTACAAGCAAGGTAGGTACACATACATAGTCACTAATTTGTGGGTTCTATTGTTTGTTGATTCAATAAGTGAATGCATACTCATGAGCGTAGTTGTGGACCATCACAATCTTGAATATGTATGCTTGACATGCTCTGAACATATTTATGACCTACAAGATTTAAAGAAGCCATGTATTTTATGAATGTAAGGGTTTGGTATGGTTACAAACAAGATTTTTAGCATTATAACACTGTTTATGTTCATCACTTTTAGAGATAAGGCTTATATGGACCACATGCAACTTATATGTTATTGGACCAAAAAATTATGAAATTGTAACTTGTTTACTCAGTCACAATGGGGAGTGTGATACTTGGTCACATTGCACAAAGGGTGTTCATTACAAAAATGACCTACATAATTTGACTTTGAAGGTGGTGGTGTTTGATACAAGATACCCACTGCTTTGTTTTTCTCTTCCACTGCAGCCATCAGTTGTATATGCCTCAGCTTTCTCAGATGAGGAAGCTGATCTAGATGAAGGAGAGGACTCCACACCCAAATCTCCAGCCTTTGTTATAGAAGAACCAGAGGAAGCTCTCCAGCCAAAGTCTCCCCCTCCAAAGGAAACGGAAGACACGGGTAGTCGGTCTAGCACACCTGAGATGAAAGAAGATAAGCATGAGGATATCAAAATGGCTACCAGTAGTCCAGATAAACACAAGGCATACTATTTCTATCAAGGTATGTATGTATACTATCTCCCAAAGTTGTTTTTCCTTTCAAATCGGGTCATGTACACCACTCTCAACAGCGTGAGCGTAAACAACCGATTTCAACAAATCATGCTCTGCAAATACGTGCGTAAATAAGTGCATCAGTACGCAGAAGGCCTTAACAACAAGCGTCGGAAAGAAAAAACCCGCAAACAAAGAAAAACAACTCTGAGATAAACTATACCTGTCTCAGAATCCAAAAGTGATCTGAAATTAAGAATTTGAAACATTTTAGGCTTGTTTGTTTTCTGAATCAATCAAAAAATGTGACGGAGTATCTCATCATGTGGTGGATTTTTTTGTTTAAAGACATCCTATTTAATTCTGCAACTCAAAATTTATTTTTTGATAGGTAATGAAAAATTAATGAATCCATCGGTCTTATTTTTTTTTTAAAGAAATAAAATGTTGGCTTTAATTAAAAACATTCCACATATCACATATTGTATACCGCATTAATAAATTTAACAGAGTTAATTGGCTAAAAAATGATCACATGATTTCAAATAACCAGATTAAAGAAAGCGCCAAATAGTAGGGTCATTTCGGAAAAGCTCACTCTCTTAGATTTCTGAAATTCATGAAAACATCTCAACATTGAGTTGTGCATATAATGATGAACGTTGAGGGCAGCCACAGTTCAAGTTGGGTAAGATCGCCATCATCAACATGAATAGTGTAAGAAACCAATAGTATCTAGTAACATGTATCTATTACGAACTTACCCGAAGAGTGAATTAGACTGCGATATGCATGCTAGTGTGGCGACATGGTTAACTTATCCTAGGGGTGGTGAACATACCCAACCAACTCAGTAGAACATTTTTGTCTTTTTCCAACAAGTTAGGTGGTAAATATCTAATCTGAACCTTTGAGGTGCTTCCTTAATATAGATAGCAGCCCTGAATCATCCAAAATATATTGTTTGTTAAACAGATTGAAGAACATTGTATTTTAATGATAGGACTTTTAGAAATGGAGCGAACTTCCCTGAAATGACCCTACTTTTAAAAAGTAGCGCTATATAGTACTTTTGGAAATACTATTTAGCACTGACAACATTTACCTAATACGCCAAGCAACAAATTACGAACGCATCAACTTGCACGCACAAACTATTGCGCGCAGTTACCTACGCACGCATTGCTTGTAAGCATTACGTGATTGCATTTTTTAAAAGATTTTTCATCAATTTAGACTTTTTGGCACATGAAATAAAAACAATAATTTATTAATGCGGTATATAAAACAAATATATACTGACTTTTTCAGATCTCTGGATTTAAAACTATGACCCTTCTCTGACTAAAATTTTGCTATTTTTGCGCCCCTCAGTAAAATAGCAATTTCAGTCACTTCAGGTTCATAGTTTTAACCAGAGATCTTCAAGTCGGAATATATTAATATATTGATGTATTATAGGCCCAAAGTATGCTATAAAACAGTAATTTATTGGACAGTTTGAACAGAAATCCAGAGTGCAGGGCCCAATTATTTGTCAATGCAACTCCTGCCCTGGATTTTTGTTTACATTGTCCAATAATTTTTTGTTTTGCCTATAATATTTTGTACAACTACAACCCTTCTAGATGTTCAAGACTACATTTTGAAGAATATGGATAGTGGATATGCAACAGGTGTCTTATTTATTGACTTAAAGAAAGCATTTGATACTGTAAATCATGATATTATGTTAGGGAAACTTCAACAATATGGTATTGATGGGGATGAATTATTGTGGTTTAAATCGTACTTAAACAACAGAGTTCAAACTGTTAATGTTAACTCAACT
>JXSR01S019934.1:1973-12018 GCA_000969725.1 Ophiothrix spiculata | reverse complement strand
CAAGAATATAGGCAGTCAGTATTTGTTTTATTATCATGATATCACCATGCAGTAAAATTCTGGCCAAATTTTCTTTTACTAAATTGCAAGAATATAGGCAGTCAGTATTTGTTTTATTATCATGACATCACCCTGCAGTCCTGTTCATGATCTAGCCAAAATGACTAAACTGAAGAGCTTACTCGCACCCTGATTTATTAATGTCATTTTTTGCTACATACTCAGTTGTTTCTAGTGACCACCATCAGTTATTTCTGTTGCACAGTTTATGCTAATTATAAATCATTTTATGTTCTTTTTTCCTCCCAGAGCCAGAGAACCCATCTCCAACTAACAAGAAAGGCAAGAAAGGTCGCAAGAAGCAACAGCTGCTATTTTCTACTGCAGGACCCAGGTTCAAATAAGTTAACCCTTTATATCCATGTACCATAGAAATAACAAGTTGTAAACATTGTAAGATGCCATTTCCCCATTATGAAATGAAATTAGGCGCTGGAGCACAATTAGGCCACAACTTTGTGCAGCCGGCCGCAACCTGGCCACAGCTTTAATAATCCAAAATCCAGGAGAAAATCTCAATGGTTCAGCTTATGACTTGTTCGAAGTTGCCCAACTTCACCCTATATGATAAAAAGTAAAGCCAAAGTTCTTTTCCTGTAACCCAATCATGTTTGATAGATAGAAACCCATCTGCTTTGATGTTGAAAGTTTAGTTCGTCATGGTGAGTGCAAGAAAGTCGTATCTGCAATGGCTGCCTTAAGTTATATTTATTTTACACCTTGTAACAAAAATGTGAAAAATAACTCAAAATGTTCCTGTCTTATGTCAGTGGTTCTTGAAATGGTTCTTTAGTTGACGGTGTCACCTGAAGAACCATTTCTAGAATCACTGACCCAAGACTGGAGGTCATGCAGTGTGCAATTCAAATTTATGACATAAGGCAGCTATTGCAGATACGACTTTCTTGCACTCACATAACGACTGTTGTAATGTAGCACATCAGAAGGTACTATAAAGTTGTTGTAAATTACACTTTTGTATTATTTCGTTCATTTTAACTCGGAAGCCATAAAGGCTTACTGTAAAGACACAAACTCTCTTCAGGAGCATAGTGACTGCTACGAAATGATGTTACGAGATGATGTTATATTTTGTGCAAAAAAGGTTGTTTTGTATGAAAATTGAAAGAAAAATATTTTTACCCAAAATTTCTTGGAAGGCCTGACTTCAAATTTCACTAACTTTTGTTGGTATAAACTTTCAATTGTGCTCGAGTGTGAATGTCAAATTCCAAGTAAAATTGATAATTTTTGATATGATTTGTCTCATATTATCCAATATTGATTTTAAATGCCCGATTTGCTGTACATTGCAGATGTGTGAAATTTGTTTCAGATTTTCAATGCATAGGAATGAATTTGTGACAATCCTTGATACAGTGGAACCTCGTTAACACAAAATCACTGGGGTCAAAGAGTTTGTGTTGTCAGGATTTTGTGTTATCCAACTGAATTCATGCAGAAAATCAATACTTGTGACCCAATTCTCATTTTGTGTTATCTGGGTTTTTGCGATAACAGATTTTGTGTTAACAAAGTTCCGCTGTAAGTATCCTGCCTTTCCTAAAGCATTTCAAATAGCCTTGATATAGAGAAATGCTATGTACTTGGCAAGTCGGCACACCAGCAATGTTATTATAACCTGCTAAAGACTATATAATGGCATCATGAAGAGTTTTATTTTTCTTTGAGTGAACATTAGTTATCATATTTGCATAAAACCGACTAGTTTGTTTTTATCACTATTATACAGATTGATCCATTAGAACATATTTATTGCCAACTCTGATGTTAAGATTTTATGTCATTAAGAATTCATATTTGATGCATGGGACCTGAAAGTCAGTGCAGGTTACTTATGTTTTGTGTTAATAGATTTTTGTTTTAATGGCATTCACTGTTGTTTTTTTACCACTATTTTTCAATTCAATCATCTCAAATCGAGCCATTGGTTAAAAGGGAACAATTGTACTTGGTTAACTGGCCCCGTACATAGTCAAGCAAATATTACACATGGAATTGGACTTGAATAGCTCAATTGTTAGAGCACTGCTACACTCATGCAGGGTTGCTGGTTCAAACCCAGCTTCAATCCAAAACTTGATGTCTATATTTGTGAACGATGATTTAGCACTGGCCAATATATTTTTTCTCTTATGATATAGATGGAGTTTTCAATATTTATTTGGCATTTGCTGTTTCACTGTTTGCAAAGTTTCTAAATACAAATGTTACTGGAAGCCAATCTTAACAAAGATATTTTTATTAAATTAACGTGTATTTTCATTTATGAATTTTGGTCACTCTTATATTATTCTGGCGCCCTTTTGGTGTTCAGGGGCCTATTGTACTAACATCTCGCAAACTATGTATAATCCAGATGTCGCAAATATCCTTTGCGACGACTATTCCATTTCACCAACATCGTTTCACTTTTTATCATCATGGAAGAGCCTATCGCAAATTTGCAATTATTGAAATTATTGCAAATGCTTTGCGATGATATTTTCATCGCAAAATCTTAGCAAAATTAGTTTCGGGAAATCCATCGCAAATTTGCAATGATCTCTCTCACTTTAGCGATGAAGTGCACCATTTGAAATGGATTTAGAAGTTAGTGAAATAGGCCCCTGATATACAAGAAGGTGGGTTGCATGGAACAAATCTGGGAGCTGTAGAAACGGTCTACTATCTAATAATATCCATCAACTTGTAAAGGTGAATATTTCCTGACCCGAAGATATGGTTTTGAGTTCAATTATTTATTAAGTATCTTTGGTTATTTTGGTATGCATTGAGTTACTATATCATTATGTACGTACTTTTTTCCAACTCTGATTTTTAAAATTACGGTAGAAAAATGACCCATGAGGTGTAACCTCGATAAAAAATAAACTACCACGTGTATCAAAAAAAATTGTGCACGGATTAAAACTGATTTTGACCTTGATAAAAGCACCAATCCATACATTTCTTGCTATTGTAGTAAAGCAGATTTTAATAAGCTTTCAAATGCAGAAAAAAATGAAGCCATAACCCGCAATTGTGATATTTAATCTCTTGCTTAACTGTGTAAATCCCATTGGAATGGAAGAAAAAGAGACGTACTTACAACATTGGTCATATCTTTTTTATTTTTCATCCGATTTCTATCATTTTTTCCTGCATTTGAAAGCTTAATAAATCTGCTTTACTACAATAGCAAGAAATTTATGGATCGGTGCTTTTATCAAGGTCAAAATCAGTTTTAATCCGTGCACAATTTTTTTTGATACACGTGGTATAAATGTGTAAATTGAAAGTAAATATATGTATATTTATAAGTTAACAAGATTTTCATTTATAAGATATTTGGTTTGAAATTGAATGTTGTTATATTGCATGCTCATATGTTACTAAACATCTTGCTATTGACTTTTTTCTACATCAATGCAGAAATCTCCAAAAAAAATTTGGTATTCAACTCATTTGCATAAAGCTTGTTATTATATGTCTAATGACTTGTAAACATGTATATTCATTTATCAACATGTGAGTACCCAGATTGAAGATTTTATTGGAGAAAGAACTGTACTAATTGTTATAAATAACACACAAACATACAGCTGCAGAGGTCTGTTTCACAAGTCTCCTTTTGTGTGTGTGTTGTAAACTAGGTCATTATAATAGCCACAAACTCAAAAAACACCAGCCATTGATTATCTGTCATGTAGTAAAGGCTTGGCTACCTAAGACATTTGCTCGCCCAAGTGATATTCGCTAACCCTACCAAGAAAACTTAGCTCCAACAGGAAACGACATTCGCTTAACAAATTTCAGGACATTCGCTACACTTCAGATTGAATTGGAGCAAAGATCGCTCTGAATATTATTTGATTTGTTTATTTAATAACAATACCACTACAACAGGCGCGAGTGACTTCGCTTTCATCAATTGAAACGACGTTAGCTGATATTACTATGGGATGAGGTTGTCACAATAACCATAAGCATCATTTTACAATAAGAAGAATCCTTGTTTTTCCTAAACGATCACATTGCCAAAATTCCAGATTTTTTTCTCCATTTTTTTCATCAAATATGGCAAGCATTTGGTTTTTATATAGGGTCAGTTATAAAGGTAAGATTTAGATCCATATGCACAAAAGATGAATTAAATTAGTCCTGGACCAAATGAAATTTAAAATTTTTGCTAAAATTTATGCTCTAAAGATTTTAACTGAAACTTATTATTTGATTCATTTGTCTGTTTTAGAACATGTGTAATTATTTTAAGAATAAAATTAAAAAATGGTCCAGTCTGTGACTAGCTCACTTAGTCCTGGATTAAACCAATTTTTGTTCTTTTTGACATTGAAAAATGCAAATATTCCAAAACAGACAAATGATCAAATTATAGAAAAATCATCATAGATCTTTAAGCAAGGACATAAATTATCAGATTTAAGAAAATGTTTTATTTTTCAAGGAATCAATTTCACTTAGTCCAGGACGTGTTTATTTACAACAACCATAATGGGCCGCACAGCACCTAAGCCGCTAATCCCTGACCCGACCCTAACTTACAAAACCATAACTGAACCGACCCGACCCGAACTTACTAACTATGACCCGACCCTAACTCACTAACCATGAGCCCACCCTAACCCTAAACCATAACTCTATTCCTATACTTATGTCCAATTATGGTTGCAAAAAGAAATTAACCATCCGGCACTATAGTCCCGATTTGTGCATACAGACCTTGGGTTTGGATTTAGTTTATGGTTAGTATTAAGGTTAGTAATAGTTAGCATAACGGGCTTTGGTTAAATTTTAGGGTGGACCGTGGGTTCACTAATAAATTACAAGTGAATGTAAAGTCATGGGGGGGGGGGAACGGACGAGGATTCTTCTTACTTTTACACTTGCTATTGTTTTTCAGACTAGGACTATATGAACGTGGTGTGCGGTTAGAGCACGGTACACGTAACACAGGTTGAGGGTTCGAGCCCTGGTGTGCGGCACTGTCGGTCGGATCATGTCTTCTCGTTTCCTTGGGCAAGAAACTTTACTCTAATTGCTCTGTGATTCGGAAGTCACAAAGCCGTTGGTCCCCTGTGCGAATGCTCCTTCTTGGGGCGCTGCATACAGTGTATAAGTTTAGGTTCTATCAAACTGCCAAAAGTTATAACCATGAGAAAATGTGCGAGTTTTTTTGATATGTAGGGCCCGGATGTAGGGCGTATGTAATGGTCTTGACGTTGGGCTCTTGCTGCTTTAAAGTTTCAACCCGACAGGTTGTTTCTTTTATTTTATAAATAAAGCATAATTATTACAAAATGTCATTCATACAGGTGCAAGATGTTTTTAAAACCTTAATTCCTGTTTCTTAGATAGTGTTTTTGATCATAAATCATCAGCAGTCGTGGATATATTCTGACGATACTAACCCAGTCATTTTCATACTGATGTCCCATAATTTCTTTGCAAGTTCATCATCTGTGGCTTGTCCTTTTACATTACACACACGGCAGCCTTTGAAATATCTTCCTGAGTGCTTTTCGATGTCGTCTGCTACAGCGCAATGGATTGTCGTCTGTGCCCCGTCATGTGAATTTTTCAGAAATAAGGAGATTAAAGGCGATAATTTCTGAAGCAATATTGACCAATTCCGTTTAATATCGGTGTCAACTGAACCTGTGTGTAATCAGATGAGGAAACGTTTAAATAATGATGAAATATGGGATTTAATAATAGTGCTTGTCATCAGGAAAGTTTAGAATGATATTCTCAACTTTCCTGATGTCATAAATTTCAGTAGTGTTGGGCAAAATATTTTTATTCATTTATAACACTTACAGCCGTTTCATCATGTGAATCACACAAAAATAAACACTGTAGGACATATTGAGCCTATTTTTGGCATTATTATGTTATGAGCTGACCGATTTCCAAAAAAATCGGTCAGGGATATCGGTCAGAAAACAAAATGTCAGATTTTGAACATAATAATGATAAAATTGGATGGAATTTTTTCGCATGATACTCAAAGATATTGGTCTCGCTATGAGTTTTAGAATTATCAAGCTCGACGCTGCGCGTCTCGAACGATATTTTGTAAAAACTCGTAGCTCAACCAATATCTTTTTGTATCATGCTCAATCCATCCAATTTTATATCAATATATTACAAAAAATGATAAATGCTTTCCTAGACATGTGTTTCTAGAATCTAAAAAGTATAAAAGTTTCAAATTTTTATGTGCTAAATTTAGTAAATTTGTCACAAAAATATTCGGCCAAGCACAAAGGTTTTTGGACCCATAGGCTTCAATATACAAGCTTATTGAATTGAACCTTATTAGCAAATTTAGCTATGATATGTTGAATTCTGTCTCACAATTTAAGGAAGGATGGGGAAAAAATATCAGAATTTTCATGGCTATTTTGATTTAATTTTTAAATTAAAGAGTATACTGATAAGGAGGATAATACACTGTAAACTATAGGGCTACTGAACTAGACTGAATCCTCCAGTCCCTGTCGTGGCGCTTTTTGCTCTCACAACGGAACGCAGTGGATAAGTTGTCAGAGTCGGAAGGATTCAGCCTACTACTACTACTGAACTACAACAAACATACCTGGGTGCAGTGTGAACGCACTAACACCACTGTCTTTTAAATTTCTCGCCAATTCTCGTGTGAATAAGATATTAGCCAATTTGCTTCTTGGGTACGATTTCAAACGGCCTTCATATTTATCCAAATTGTTCAAATTCATGTCACCCATCAGATAAAGCTCGGATGAAACATTGATGATCCTGCTCGGAGAACTTTGTTTGAGTTTGTCCATCAAGAGAATTGTGAGAAGAAAATGTCCTAAATGATTGACACCGAATGAAAGCTCGTGTCCATCTTCTGTTCTGGTGGTACCGTCACTGATCACTCCTGCAAAGATTTATCAAGACACTGGTTAGCATTGGTTTTTACTAACTTTAATACAGCTGTACTATCATAGAAATGTCGATAACGATGATAAAAGCATAAGATCAAATTTAGACTATAACGATAACCGACTATACCCCGGTATTCAATTCATTTCTAATGGATTTCGCTACAATTGACTGACCCAAGTATGACTGTCATGATGGTCACATAAGCCAAAATAATTCGCTATACCGCAACATCGTTGTGACATCAGTATGACACCAGTGAATGCTTGCCCCCGGGGCTTGCCCGATCGGCGACCGGTGGTAATATGTGACCATAACTGAAGACATCGTATGAGACAAGCCGCAAGGTTTTAACTCGGAATTTAATTCTTGCGGCATACTTCCGGCGTCTCTACGGCACGGACACTGGCCGGTGACCGCTCGGACACCAGTTGGTCACCGGCCGTTGTCCGATCGGCGTCCGCTGAATTGACGCCGTAAACACATCCTAACCTCGCCGCAAGGTTATGTGGCCAGCATGGGTGTCATTTCAGGGGGGACAGGGGGACCCCCCCCCCCCACCCCCACGTTTTGAAGGGTGGGGGACACAATATTAAGTGTCCCCCCATGGTTTAGAATAGAAACGATTTATTTGCCCCCTGGACTTCCCCCAACTTCAAAATGAAATGACGCCCATGGTGACTAGGGTATAACTCGGAAGTTCCACTAAATGTTGTGAGTAGCCTGTACGATAGGCAAACTTACCTGCATTATTAATCAGTATATCAAGTCTATCATCGTTGTTATTAAACTGGTCCACAAATGTCCTCACTGACTTGAAGCTGGCCAGATTGAGCTGCATAAATCGTACTTCCTCATTGTCGCTTGCTGATCGGATTTCCTTTTCAGCTTGTAATCCTTTGTCTTTGTCTCTGCAAGCAAGGATCACTCGGGCTCCTCGTTTGGCGAGGTCTTCGGCGGTTGCTTTTCCTATACCAGTATTCGCACCTGAATTAAAATACCACATGCGGTAGAGATGAAAGCAATAAAACCAAGTTAAAAGTCAGGCCTGTTAAATAAAAGTGGATTTCAATGACTTTGCTAACTCTGCAATTCTAGGTTATTTTCACCAAAGAGAGGACTCATATACTGTTACACCCTGTAAGTCTCTGTGACTCTGTTGAACCCATAGGTCCAAAGACAATATAATAATTGTCTTCATTTGAACAAACATTACATTTTCTGAGTTATCCCTTAAGTGTAAATGATGTAGGATATCCTGAATAAATCTTCATTTAGGGATATCTTGCTCAGTACAAAACAGTAGGAATATACACTTTTCCTTATTTTTTTCCTGAAAATTTCTGGATTTGTTTTTGTCACCCTGTAACATCTTTGCCTAACCCTTATCCAGATCCGCCATCCCACCGCTTCTTCAAAACTCGTTGTGTATAATTACAACTGCGGCCAATCAAAGAAAAGACTTTCAATAAAGTCTTTAGAATTTTGATATTTGGTAATTACTTTGATTTTTGATCGATCGATGAAGTCTGGTGAGTCAACGGCTCCTCAATAATTTTCCCATGTCTCCCCTATGGTTGGATAAGTTGATGACCCAAAGGTGCCGATACTACCCTACAAATTCTTGCCCTTGAAAGAAAAACACGTTTTATCCCCGGTTTCATCACGTTTCTACCTGCAGGGGTTATAGATAATGTGTGTGTCTGGTTACCTTTCGGAGAGAAAATTATGACCCATCCAGACTTGCCTCAATGTTTATTATTATTATTACTCAGCATGCTCAGACAGTTTTTAACTGTTTACACTTTCTAATATTTTTTGAACAAGCAAATTCGGTAGCACTTTTTGTTCCACCAAAAAAATCGATTTATCAAATGTTAAAAAATAAACTGTCGGAATTAAAAACTTCATTCAATGTTAAAGTCCTGGGGTCAAAGTGTAAACAAAAACTTTTATCGAAATATTTTAATGTCCTGCATCTCATAATATAAATGTTCTACTATTTCCATGGTCTCATTTTTTAGGATGATTCACGAAATAATGGCATAAGTCCAATATGTTCCGGTGGCGAGCCCTGCATACCTTTGACCTTTGGTCAGGAGGGGCAAATTCGGGGGAAAATTATTTTTCGACCCGAATTATCTGATGTGATGTTGCCTAAAAAGTAAAAACCGACTTAGCTTACATGATCATTTGGTATGTACACTCTAAAAAATGACCGTATTTTTACGGTAGAAAACCAGTATTTTTTAACGGTGAATTCCCGTAAGAAAATATTTACGGACGAAATGTAAATTTGACGGCATATATCAGATATTTAATGCAATGACCGTCTTTTTATGGGATTTTACCATAAATATGTGGAAAAAACGGGGAAGTTCCGTAAATTAATAGCAAAAAAGACAATTTGACACCACAGAAAATATATACTAAATATAAATATATCTGTAGTTATTGTACAAAGCTGCACATTTTCCCTTGGTGTAGCAATCTGCAAACTTGCCTTGTTCTTGAGAATGGCTAGGGATGCTTATTTTGACACTAAAAATCATCCGATTTTAAGTTGAAAACTGGTGTCAAAATCCACCTAAGCTTTGAAACAGGTATGAAAGGTCCATAAAAAATATATGATTTAACGGTAAAATACTGTAAAATAAACAGCCACATGTAAAAATACAGTAAAATACCGTATAATAATTTACGGCAAAGTTGTAAATTTTAAGGTAAAGTGCTGGCAACCGAATTGCCAGTGATTTTACCGTAAAATTTACGGGAAATTTCTAAGAGTGTACGTACCTGTGAATTTATGACTTTGACGAAAGTAGGGTTAAATAGGTGAGATTTCTGTAATCAAATACACGGCAATAAATCAAACTTGGGTAGGTCTATACACAAAATGCAATGTCAATTTAATTTATTCACACAACGTGATGCAATGTGCCACGATTTTTTCCCCTAGACCCAATTTCAAGCACAAACTTTAGTTCGCAAGCCTTATTTTCAAAAATGTTCATAGTTCCATAGCCTCATTGATGATTTAGTTCCCAAGACC
>JXSR01S019933.1:1911-16175 GCA_000969725.1 Ophiothrix spiculata | reverse complement strand
GATTTGGAGGTTTTTTACCATGCTCAAAAAAATAAAAATATCTAGGGTCGGTGGTAAAATTAGGGTCGGTCGAGTTACGCCAATCAAACTTTTTTTTTAGGCCTTACTATAAACATGTTCTATCGATTAAAGTAAAAAATATGTAGGTAAAAAATTAGTGGGAAGAATCTAGGCCAGTCCCTTTAAGTTCACATGGTTGAACGCAGGTTAAAATTACAAAAAATGAACATGCTTACCATTTTTTGTTTAAATTTTGATAATATACATTTCTGGCATAGGTACCTATCATTGCTGATAACTCAACAAATAATAAAGCTGTGATATTTAAATTTTGTAAACGTCTAGCAGAGGTAAGTATCATTAAGTATGCAAAATTTGAACTCTCAAACTGCTATGTAACCATTTTTTGGGACACCAGGTACCTCAATATCTTTGCTTACACTTGAACACATAATCAAATGGCAATGTAGCATGCAAAAACTAGTTGGTTTCAGCGTGATGAGTCATAAAATTGTCACCTTTAAGTAGTGATATCATACAAGTTTAAATTATTATAAACTTTCTCAAGGAAAGATATTTTAGGTAATCACAAACTATCATGTACAACATGAATGTTATATGAAACACTTGAAAAACAACCTAAACCCTCTAACACAACCCCAAGATAAGCAAAGGAAATCTTTCAAACAAACATAGGAATGTTATATGAAACACTTGAAAAACAACCTAAACCCTCTAACACAACCCCAAGATAAGCAAAGGAAATCTTTCAAACAAACATAGGATGTGAATGTCCTTGGCTATCATAGTTTGTTTCATCTGACATGTATGTGATCACTAGCACTGGGAATGTGATAAGGGAAACACTTCAGAGTGTAAATATCACAAACTTTATCATGGTTGCAGAAGGATAGATTGTCATCTACACATTAATGTGAATGGCCTTAAAATGAAAGCCATTGTTTTCTCTCAGTACTTTATTTTACCAAAATTTCAAGACCATAAGTTGGAGGATTTTCACATTTTGAAAACAGAACTTTTAAAGTTATACAATATTTTGCAAAACCCTATGCAAAAATGTAATTTGCAAACTTGAGAAAAAAAACCAACCCTATAAGCACTAATGTTATCTTGATACAGATCTATGTATGATACACAATCAAACAATATGTTAAGGCTTTATTTTTTTTAAACATTTCCTGCACTAACCGAAGAGTTTGATCCTTTAGAGCATATGCATTTGTGTCTGTTATTTAAATATGTTTGCACGAAATGTTAAAACATGATTATGGTATCATTTAAAAACATTTGATTTGACATGGCAGAGGAATAGCTAAATCTCAAAATTTAAAAAAGAAACCTTTTGGATCCTCCTGATATGAAGCTCAACAGACCCAATCAATTTTTACATAATACATATAGCAAAGCTTCTACTCTCTATACATACATCCATGCAAACAAGCCCAGACTACTCAGGCAAACTCATTCCCCATTTTTTGCGAATAAAATCAATACACAAGACAACTTGAAAAGTGTAACTTTGTTTTGTTGCATACAGTATTAGTATTGAGTATCTTGCTAAATAAAAGGACAATTCTATGCCAAGAATAATCTATACATTTGGTATGTCTGACAACAGCATAAACATTTGGTATGGCCGAGCGGTTAGAGCATGGGTCTCGTAATAGAGATTGTGGGTTCAAGCCCCGGGCTGGGCGGTTTTCGTCTCCTTGTTTCCTTAGGCAAGAAACTTTACTCTACTTGCTTTGTACTCAGACAGTCTCGTAAAGCCGTGGGTCCCCTGTGTGAATGCTCCTTCATGGGGCGCTGCATACAGTGTATACCTGGTGAGTCTGACAACAGCACACTAGCATCCAGCAAGGATGCGAATCTTAAGAAGTTAATATCTTGCTAGACATGGTGAGTACAAGGACTTTTCAAGGGAAAAGAATTTTATGAATGTATTGATTCTAAGGACAAATTGGATAGTCTTTATAAAACCTGATGACAAAAATATGAAAACTTTTCAGCACATGGATACCTATACTCAAAATATTGAAGCGGATATAGTACTTGATATTTTTCTGTCATTATGGTATTTTTACAATATATTGCTTCACTTTCAGATGAAGATTTTGATGCAGACACAGAAAGAAAGAAATAATTTTCTGGGCTCATTGCAAAGATACCAGGAGAAAGCCTCAGTGAAGAACTTATTTTAATTAAGTTCCAAAATTTGTCTATTTCCAGGTTCAAATGCAAGAGGCAGATGAAGAAAAACCTGCAGAAGCAACTATGTATACTGGAGACCAACATACTTCACCAGGACCAGGAATTAACTTAGTACTCATTGGGAACTACTACACTGGTTTCTCAATGTACCACAACAATGATACTTGATTTTGCATCTTTCTAAAGGGCGGCTTCAAAACTCAGCCGGCGCGGCGGTTGTCTGCCGGTTCTGGGCGGTTCAACTAGAATAAACAATAGCCAACCACCCAGAACCGTCAGACAACGGCCGGTTGAGTTTTGAAGCATAAATTTACCTTCGAATGATTTGTAGAACTTAGCAACCAGTGTATTCACAAACTAAAACCCAAATTGGGTCTCTAAACTACAATTCTCTATGGTTCCCTTACATTTATGTTTTATGTAAATAGGGCCCAACATATTTGAATACAATTGGTAAAGAAGCAATTAAGTACATTTTGGGAGCTGCCGTCCTTTTGTTTGCTTGCTAGGCTTTTCTGTTTATTTTCTCCTGAATATTCTGTAGGAACCATGCATAGATAAGTTTATACAAGTTTATATGAACATTTATATGGACCCTCTGTGGAACCAAAAACACTGGTCTTCCTTACACAAGATAGTTAAGAACAAGTCTATGAGGAATGTACTTGACTTCCTTTGAACAAGCATCAGATAGAAGTTTAGAAAAATCTTCACACACAAACTAAAACAGGACCCACAGCCAGGCCTCTACAACAGGACATGTCACTGTCTTGTCATGGTAATGTTGCATTCATGTGTTATGTAAAAGCGAGGCCCATCATATCGGGTATCTTCACAACACTTTTTCAAATACAGTCAGGTTTTTAAGCAGACACATCGATATAGCAGTTCATTTGTATTACTTGAGGCAACTGGCAAAGTAAGGTGAAACAAAGATAAATCGTTACACTGTATATTTTCTAGCTATTTGCTCAACATCACTCATGGAGTTTGCCCAGACACATTCGTGACATGTTCACCCATCATATCAAAATCGTAAAAGGGCAGTGTTCAGGGAAAGTATTCAGTACAATCTTGGTTATTTCTTGAATAAACGCTGAAATAAATTGTATATTTTAGCAGTAGCAGCAGGGCAGGCCAAGAGTTGCTGATTATCTGGATCAAATAAATTGGTAGAAGAAAAATCACATAAATATGGTGCTTTTACAAATATTTTCCTTTGAATATTTGAATAGGCTTTTGTGCTCAGTAGTACTTTCTATGTAAATTCAGATACATCATAATACAACCAATGATTTTGTCTAGTTCTTTTTTTCTCCTTTTAATGCAATTGAGAAAAACAATTAAGAATGTTAGTTTGTTACATATATTAGCTTCAACTTCAACTTCAATTTTATTTCCATAAAAAATACAAAAATACAGCAAAACACACAAATAAATGCACTTATGGAGGAGTAGATTTGGAAGCCAGAAAGGCCTGTAAAATAATCTACCCCTTGAAAACTGAAAACACACAACTTATAACAACTAAATGAAACAAGACAGGACAAGAACGAGCTCAAAAATTGAAATACATGAAATATAGCAAAATTTCTTGATTTGATATTTTATATCTAAAATGAAAAATATATTGCTACTTATTGTTAAGGGGTCGTTTAAGTGTATATCAAAAATGTTTGGCAGTTTTTGATTCTTTTAAAGATTTGGGTAGCGACTTCCAAAGAATGGGACCGCAAGAACAAATTCCATGGTCAGAGAAACATGTTTTGTTTTTGTTAAATTGAAGTCATTGACATGTCTTGTTGGATAGTTGTGGATATCGGAGTGTTTAGTGAAATAATTACAGAAAGCTACAGAGAGATCATTTATAGAATATTTGCACATGAATAACCCTAACTCTAATGTATATATATCACTAATTGTTAGAATATTATTATTAGCGAATAATGGTCCAGTATGACTTCTGTTGTGACTTTAAGACACAGTCCTTATTGCCCAATTTTGAAGCTTAATGAGCTTATCAATGTACAGTTTACATGTATTTCACCTTATAAGAATGCCATAATTAATGTAGGGTTAGATTAGTGTACAATAAAATGCATGTAGAATACGGATAGTGATGGATTATCAATGTACAGTTTACATGTATTTCACCTTATAAGAATGCCATAATTAATGTAGGGTTAGATTAGTGTACAATAAAATGCATGTAGAATACGGATAGTGATGGAATATTTTAGTTTGTTCATAAGTGTCTTTCTCTCTATCTTACTGATGTTGATGTAAACTGGCAACTATCATCTATAGCAAAGTGCCTCAATATTGTTGCTGACAGTCAGTTGACCACATAATCCTAAAAATGAAGACAAAGGTAGTGTTCAAAAACTGTTTGTTTCAGCATGATAAGTCATAAGTCAACATAATTATTGCCTGTATCATAAACCTTCTCAAGGAGGGTTATCTTAGAAAATCACACACTGAGGACATGAATGTTAGATGAAACACTTTAAAAAACAACCTAAACCTTCTAACATAAACACCACCCAAGGGAGGCAAAGAAATCTTTCTTAACAAACATATGATGTGAATGTCCTTGGCCATCATAGTTTGTTTCATCTGACATATCTGATCACTAGCATTGGGAAAGTGATAAGGGAATCACCTCAGAGTGAGCAAATCCATAAACTTTATCATGGTTGCAGAGGGATAGATTGTCTATCCCTCTGCAACCAAAAGGGATGTGAATGTCCTAAAATGAAAGTCTTTGTAATCTATTATTACTCTGATCAAAATTAAAAAACCCCATACATTTCAAGAGGGGGATTTTGACATTTTGAAAACACAACTTTTAACCCTTTCGATCCTGAATTGCAATATAGGTGTATATCGCTCATACTGAATTAATTTACACTCAATGCGAATCGGAACGCCTGAGCGTTCTCTTGTAAGCTCCTTTGGAAACACTCAGTCGTTCTATCAGATTGAAAGATCATCATTTTGTTGATGTAAACTGACAACTATAGCAAAATATAAACTATCATCTAAGCAAAGTGCCTCAATATCATTGCTGACAGTTGACCACATAATTGTAAAAATTAAGACAAATGTAGCATGCAAAAACTGGATGGTTTCAGCATGGTAAGTCACATAATTGTGGCCTTGAAGTAGTGATGTAGCATAAATTTTCTCAAGTAGGGTTATCTAAGAAAATCACACACTGAGGACATGAATGTTGCATGAAACACTTAAAAACAACTTAAACCCTCTAACTTAAACACCACCTCAGGGAGGCAAAGAAATCTTTCTTAACAAACATATGATGTGAATGTCCTTGGCTATCATGTACAAGTTTGTGTCATCTGACATATCTGATCACAAGTACTGAGAATGTGATAAGAGAATCACCTCAGAGTGAGCAAATCCATAACTTTATCAAGGTTGCAGAGGGATAGTTTGTCTTCTACACTGGGAACACAGGGATGTGAATTATGGCCTTGAAGCTTAGTAATGCTGCTATTGTCCTTCTCTGACATTATATGTTTGAGATCATGTCTAAACTTTCTCACGGAGGGTGATATTACTTTAGAAAGTCACTCACATGAGATGTAAAACAAAACATGTTAAAAACTTGATAGCATAATCATGGCCTTAGGGAAAGTAACTAAGTTGGAAACAATCATTCTTAAAGCAAAATGTGAATGTCTTCGGCTATCACTTTAAAGTTTTTGTCATCTGACATGTATATGATCACTGGGAATGTGATAAGGGAATCACCTCAGAGTGAGCAAATCCATAAACTTTATCATGGTTGCAGAGGGATAGATTGTCTTTTACGCTGGGGACAAAGGAATGTGACTGGCCTTAAATGAAAGTCTTTGTAATCTATTATTACTCTGATTAAAATTCAAAGAACATACATTTCAAGAGGGGGATTTTGACATTTTGAAAACATAATTTTTAAAGTGATACAAGATTTTCAAAAACCTACACAAATGTCATTTGAACAATTGAGGGAATTTAGCATCACTTTGAACTATCTTATCTCAACACAAAAAATTACATTTGGGGTTATGTAATAGAACAATTTTTGAGGCCTTCATTTGTTTTAAACTTTTCCTGCATAAACCTCCAAGTTTGATCAATTAAATGATATGCATATGTGTCCATTGAATCTATATGCATACTTGCTTGAAACTTTGAAACAAACATGGTTCAATACAAGAATATCAAATCTCAAATTTTTACAAAGGCACCTTATGGGTATCTTCTAATAGAGGCCTTGCATGCTTTTATCGATTGGTACCAAACTAAGGATTTGAACTGATGACCTTTCCCGTAAACATGGCGTGCCACAGTCCATTCAACAAGATATTGTAATTAACCTGCTGATAATGGTGCATTTTTGTGGATGGGACAATCTGATGTGCGTGGTAATGATAACACGTCTATTGAATGCATTTGAGCAATCCGCCATATGCACGGTATTCTACGTCACATGCAGGGCCTCTATACAATTCTCAACAGATGCAATCAATATTTACATTATACATATGGTAAATCTTGTACGCATACATCCATACAACAAGCCCTAACTACTCAGGTAAACTCATTCCCCATTTGCTGCTGTTACAGAACAGACTCAATACACAACACAACTTGAAAAGTGTAACTTAGTTTTGTCGCATGCGAGGAGGCCTCAGCATTGAATGTCTTACTGAGTATAAAGACTATTCTACGCAAAGAATAATGCACACATAAAGTTAGGCATTTTGGGCAATTTAATATCTTGCTAAGCATGCTAAACTTGCAGGACTTTTCAACGCAAAGAATGTTATAAGTGTATTGACAAATAATGGACAGTCTTCAAAACCTCATGACCAAAATATGCATATTTTTCAGCATATCACTTAGAGACCTTACTCAAAATATTGAAGTGGATATATCAATGCTACTTGATATTTGTCTGTTATTGTAGTATTTTAACAATATATTGCTTCACTTTCAGATGAAAATTCTGATGCAGACATATAAATCAAGAACAAAATTCTCTGGACTCATTGCCAAAAATAACAGTAGAAAGCCTCTGCTCAGAATTAATGTCAACTTGGATGCAACATTTTCATTTTTCCAGGTTTAAATGCAGGATGACCGGACTACCTAGAGAAAAATCTGCTGCAGAAGAAAGTATGTACTGCATATTAACATACAGCGCAGGGAAAAAGAAACCCAGGCAATAGGCAGTATACACGCTGCTAAACCCAGGCAACTTAATTTAGGCCAAGTGAGGGAAGTCCTACTACACAAATCCTACTACAGTTTATATGATTCTAAGCACAAATTTGTGCAGAATAGAAACCAATATATTCACAAACTTAACTACACCTAACATCAGGCCCCTATGCCTCAATTTCTTATCATTCATGTAAATGGGGCCCCATCATATTAGGAATCTCACATGTACTTTTACAGAAGCACTTCAGATTTTTTAAGAGTAAACTTGGGAGTAGCCAAATGTGTTTTTCTAAAGTGTCTTCCATTTGTAGACTATTCTGTTAATTTTCTCTCTCAGCAATTCTGTGAGAACAATGCACAGATAAGCTTCTTTTGACCCTCAATGTTTATCAATAGCTCTCTCATGGACAAACCTGAAATAATAATTTTCCCTGATTAAAGCAATACTATAAAGTGTTAAAAATGAAGTGTCACCCATGACTTTTTTGGCTTATTGGATTTGTTCTTGGTAGATATGAATACCTTCCAAATGATTTGGCTCAAATATGCTTACTTTTTCTGTTATGGCCATTTGTTGAATTAAATCCGGGATCCCGAATTTAATTCCACATGTATTAATATAGGAAAGCATGCATGTGCTTTGATGCAAAACAATTTTTTTCACAAAATACACTTGAAAACGCTTTTAGATAGTCACATTCCTCCATTTTATGCTGTTTTTACAATGAACCATTTTGATCAAACTCTTATAGTATTGCTTTAAAGTACAAGTATTTGTAAAGCTTAGAAGCCTCTTTACACACAAACTAAAACAGGACCCACAGCCAGGCCTCTACAACAGGACATGTCACTGTCATGCTATGGTAATGTTGCATTCATGTGTTATGTAAAAGCAAGACCCGTCATATCGGGTATCTAGAAAACACTTTTTCAAATACAGTCAGGTTTTTAAGCAGACACATCGATATACCAGTTCATTTGTATTACTTGAGGCTACTGGCAAGGTATGGTGAAACAAAGATAAATCGTTACACCGTAATTTTCTAGCTATTTGCTCAACATCACTCAGGGAGTTTGTGACATGTTCATCTATCTTTAAAGGCAGTGTTAAGAGAACATATTTTGTCAATCAACAGCCTTGGACATTTCTTGAATATGCTTTGAAATAATAAAAATAGATTTTAGCAGGTTAGCAGGGAGTTACTTGTTATATCAAAAACTTTGGGAACATGCAGGGGAAATACAGCATGAAAATTATGATTTTACAAAAATAGTTTTCTGAATATTGCCAAAGAGGCTTTCAGTTTAACTATTGGCTTTCCTCTGGGCACTCTGCTTTCCTTCTAAATATAAAAAAATACTCAAGAAATCTCAAGAAAAATAATGTTGGGTAAACATCATCTATTTGGCATAATACTGGCTGGTTCTCATATAATCCATTCTAAAAATGACAGAAATAAAATAAAATTTGAACTCATGCACAGAGTGCCATCATTCCCTCCTTGAATAATTATTTGGTGTATTTTTGTGCATATGCTTCTTGTAGGACACAGTAAAGACCAATAAACATGGAACTCTAGTAAAAAGTGTTGCCTTCCCATCTTTGTACCAATGACCCTTTTAAAGGACATCCTTGTACAACATACTACTGATTAATCATAGAATCTATGGATTAATAAACTTGCATTAAACTGTTAAATGTGATATCTCTTCTCCTTGTACCAATAACTGAGATGGCCAATTTCATAAACGTACCTTGTACGACATAGTATTGATAAATAAACATAAGGATAACTTATGGATAACTTCTTGCAATTTTTGTCTATTTGTATT
Source organism: Ophiothrix spiculata (assembly GCA_000969725.1). NCBI lineage: Eukaryota > Metazoa > Echinodermata > Ophiuroidea > Amphilepidida > Ophiotrichidae > Ophiothrix > Ophiothrix spiculata. The sequence continues at coordinate 6,878 of JXSR01S019933.1, read as the reverse complement.
TAATGGTCCCATAGAGGCCTTACATGACATAGTATTGATCAATAAACTTGGGTGGAATTTAACAGAAATGAATTTACCCCTTTCTCCTTGTGCTGATAACCGAGATGTCCTCCTTTACAAATGCACCTTGTAGGACAGTATCGACTGATAGTCTTATGATAAGTATGTACTTTCTGTCTATCTCCTTGTGCTGATAAACGAGATGTCCTCCTTTACAGATGCACCTTATAGAACAGTATCGACTGATAGTCTCATGATAAGTATGTACTTTCTGTCTATCATAGTGAGCTTCAAAACATAATTCAATAAAAGAAACAGCTGAATGGATCAAATTTAGAACAAATACACTCTTAGTTTAAAGCAAACCTGGCTTAACATTAAACCATTGAAACAATATCTGGAAATTTTGTCTTTATGTGTTGAATTGATCCATTGCATTTAGCAAAATGCAAACTAACATTTATTGCAATTAAAGGTACCAGGTGTCCTAAAAAATGGTTATATGTAGAGAACTGACTGTATGCAAAAACTGTAGTTGTTGGAGAAACAAAGCTTTGCACAAATTATATTACACAAACTATATTACACCCCTCCTCTAGATACTCCTAAAAATTTAAAATATCACAGCATTATCCCTTTTTGAGTTATCAACAAAGGTAGATACCTAAGTCAGAAACGCATTTATTAAATATTCGGTAAGATAATAAGCATACACGTTTTGTGATAATCTCTTTTATAACAGATCGTGTAGAATTGGACTTTATATAGATGTTTCGTGCAATTTTCAATGAATAATAATTGAACTCTCTTTCAGTATATCTATTATGCAAATTAGGGATGGCTGCATTCCATGCATTCCAAAATGGTCGTTTGTATTGAACCTGTCAATCAAGTTGTAGTGTGTAAGTTCAAGAATACACAATAAGCATGTTGACATTTTCATGGGTAACATTGATTCTTTAACTGTTTAAACTGCAAACTTGTGTACAATTTGAAAAATATCTGCATGATATGATGCTTACACTTACAGGACATGTTTAAATAATTTCTTTATTTATTAGTAAAAGTCAGATCAAAATTTGGAATCGTAGGGATTTATGGCCAAAAAATATTTTGACATAATTTTTGGACCTGAAATAATTTATGGCGTCATAATTACATAACGGATTGTTGGATTTTCATGATTTTGGTATCAATGGCAAGATGAGGCCCTACCCTATACTATGATATACTTTGGGCCTGTCAATTTCAAGTTTACATGGTTGAACGAAGGTTAAAATTACAAAAAATGAACATGCTTACCATTTTGTTTTAATTTTGAAAATATACATTACTGGCATAGGTACCTTTCATTGTTGATAACTCAACAAATAATAATGCTGTGATATTAAATTTTGTAATCATCTAGCAGAGGTAAGTATCATTAAGTAAACAAAATTTGAACTCTCAAACTGCTATGGTTTTTGTAAAAAATAATTTTTGTACATGTAACCATTTTTTGGGACACCAGGTACACCTCAATATCTTTCCTTACACTTGAACACATAAATGGCAATGTAGCATGCAAAAACAAAAACTAGTTGGTTTCAGCGCGATGAGTCATAAAATTGATGTAATACAAGTTAGGTTATCATAAAGTTTCTCAAGGAAGGTTATTTTAGGTAATCACAAACTATCATGTTCAACATGAATGTTATATGAAACACTTGAAAAACAACCTAAACCCTCTAACTTAAACATAACCCCAAGGGAAGAAAAGGAAATCTGTCAAACAAACAAGGATGTGAATGTCCTTGACTATCATGTGTCATCTGACATGTATGTGATCACTAGCACTGGGAATGTGATAAGGGAAACACTTCAGAGTGCAAATATCACAAACTTAATCATGGTTGCAGAGGGATAGATTGTCCTCTATATATTAATGTGAATGGCCTTAAAATGAAAGCCATCGTTATCTCCCAGTACTTTATTTTACCAAAATTCCAAGACCATAAGTGAGGGGATTTTCACAATTGGAAAACAGAATTTTCAAAGTTATACAAGATTGTGCAAAACCTATGCAAAAATGTCATTTGCCAACCCTTTAAGCACTAATTGTATCTTGATACAGGTCTATGTATGATACACAATCAAACAGTATTTTGAGGCTTCATAGAATTTGATCCTTAATGGGGTTTACATTTTTGAAAATTTTCTTTTTTGTATTGCATTAACCTATTTAGACAATATCCATATAATATAAATTTCCCTTTCATGATATTAGAAGAGATACACGGACCCGGGGGGAGGGGGGGAGGTCTTAAGAGCACATACCACAAAAAGATCGCCTATTCATTCCTATGCAAAACAGCCTCCAGATCATGGCGGATATCTTGGCTATAAAGCGACTGGTTGCTTCAACTCTTTGATTCATTTTGAGATTAGAGTCTAGAAGAGCCCACAAAGTCAAAAAATATATAGGGTAACCTTGATAATTTTTTGCTAGGTCGCGTCGAACATAGGATATGCTCAAAATTTCATTTTCTCTAAAATCGCTACAAAATTTCTCTAAACACTGTAAATCTGCCCTCAAATTTTACAAAAACAGCAAAATTATAGTATTCTTCAAGCAGCCTGACTACATTTGACCCACAGAACCAAACACTTGCTTTCGAATAGCTCTGTACGGGCTGAAAACCTTTATTTAGTGATGTGTGTCCTTTAGAGCATATGCATTCTTAACATATGATTATGGTGTCATTTAAAAACATTTGACACAGCAGAGGAATAGCTAAATCTCAAAATTTGAAAAAGAAACCTTTGGGATACCTCCTGATATGAAGCTCAACAGACCCAATCAATTTTTACATAATACATATAGCAAAGCTTCTACTCTCTATGCATACATCCATGCAAACACGACCAGACTACTCAAGCTAGCTCATTCCCCATTTGTTGCGGAACAAAATCAATACACAAGACAACTTGAAAAGTGTAACTTTGTTTTGCTGCATACATAAAGTGAGGCCTAAGTATCGGGTATCTTGCCAAATAAAAGGATAATTCTATGCAAAGAATAATCTATACATTTAGTATGTCTGACAACAGCATAAACATTTTATGTGGCCGAGCGGTTAGAGCACGGGTATTGTAATACAGAGATTGTGGGTTCGAGCAACAGGCTGGGTGGTTTTCGTCTCCTTGGGTCCCCTGTGTGAATGCTCCTTCATAGGGCGCTGCATATAGTGTATACCTGGTGAGTCTGACAACAGCAAAGTAGCATATCCAGCAAGGATGCGTATCTTAGGAATTTAATATCTTGCTAGACATGCTGAGTACAAGGACTTTTTAAGGGAAAAGAATTTTATGAATGTATTGATTCTGGGGAAAGAATTGGGCAGTCTTTGATACCATGATCAAAATATGACAATTTTTCAGCAAATTACCTGGATACCTTCCTTAAGGTATTGAAGCTGACATATCAATGCTACTTGAGTTTTTCTGTCATTCTATCATTTGTACAGTATGGTATAATGATTTCATTCTAAAATGAAGATTTTGATGCAGACACAGAAAGAAAGAAATGATTTTCTGGGCTCATTGCCAAAGAAAACAGGAGAAAGCCTCTATGAAGAACTTATTTTGATTTGGTTCCAAAATTGGTCTCTTTCCAGGTTCAAATGCAAGAGGAAGATGGAGAAAAACCTGCAGAAGGGCCTATGTACTGGAGACCAACATACTTCACCAGGACAAGGAGCTAACTTAGTGCTCATTGAGAACTACTACACTGGTTTCTCAATGTACCACAACAATGCTACTTGATTTTGCATCTTTTTAAAGGATGGCTTCAAAACTCAGCCGGCAGTTGTCTTCCAGTTCTGGACGGTTCAACTAGAATAAACAATAGCCAACCACCCAGAACCGTCAGACAACGGCCGGTTGAGTTTTGAAACCGCTCCTAAGCATAAATTTACCTTTGAATGATTTGTAGAACTTAGCAACCAGTGTATTCACAAACTAAAACCCAAATTGGGTCTCTAAACTACAAATCTCTATGGTTCCCTTACATTTATGTTTTATGTAAATAGGGCCCAACATATTTGGAATCTTGAATACAATTTATAAAGAAGAAACTACAATTTTAAGAGTACATTTTGGGAACTGCCGTCATTTTGTTTGCTTGCTAGGCTTTTCTGTTCATTTTCTCCTGAATATTCTGTAAGAACCATGCATAGTCGGATTGATAAAGGTCTAGCGTCATGGCGGATCGAAAGCTCCCCAAGGTGAGCATAATTTTATGTTGTGAGAAAGAAATAATTACTTATCATGCATAGATAAGTTTATACTAGTTTATATGAACATTTATATGGACCCTCTGTGGAACCAAAAACACTGGTCTTCCTCACACAAGCTGGATAAGAACAAAGCTATGAGGAATGTACTCGACTTCATTTGAACAAGTATCAGCTAGAAGCTTAGAAATATCTTCCCACACAAACTAAAACAGGACCCACAGCCAGGCCTTTACAACAGGACATGTCACCATCACGCCGTGGTAATGTTGCTTTCATGTGTTATGTAAAAGCGAGGCCCATCATATCAAGTATCTTCACAACACTTTTTCAAATACAGTCAGGTTTTTTAAGCAGACACATCGATATAGAAGTTCATTTGTATTACTTGAGGCTACTGGCAAAGTGAGGTGAAACAAAGATAAATCGTTACACTGTATATTTTCTAGCTATTTGCTAAACATCACTCATGGAGTTTTTGCCCAGAAACATCTGTGATATGTTAACCAATCATGTAAAATCTGTAAGGGGCAGTGTTAAGAGAACATGTTCAGTAAGTGAAGAATCTTGAAGTTTCTTGACTATTCTCAGCAATAAATTTTTGCAGCAAGAGGGCTGGATCAATGTAATTGGGAATATGCGTATAGAAGAAATATCACATAAAAATTATGCTTTTACAAACATTTTCCTGTT
>JXSR01S019932.1:23366-33667 GCA_000969725.1 Ophiothrix spiculata | reverse complement strand
AACAACAAAACAATTAAAAAGCATATAGATTACAAAAGGTAAATAACACCATTTAAGTCACCAAAAGTAGCAAAAAAATAAACCCAAGGCGAAGCTGCAGTGCAGCAACCGTGCAAAGTAAATGTATACACGTTTCAAAATATATACTGATGCTATAGCTTCCACAATTGATTTTTTTTTTCACGTTTGCTTGGTTGTAAAAAAAACAAACAGATAAATAGAAATATGCAACGTATAGTATTTGAGATTATCGATGTGTTTTCTATATCGAGCAATATGAAACAATTTGGTCACGTTTTTTATATTACACATCTTAATGGAATTATCTGAGATAATTGTGTCATCATCCAATATCACAACCACTGTTTAACAATATAGTAGCTTGGAATAGTTGTGTAAATACCTCTCAATTACTAACCCTCGTCTTCGTAAGGGGGGGGGGGTGACTAACAACCCTCACTTGCGATCATTTTCAATAAAAACGGGTTCCACCTAAAATGAGAGAATGGTCGGCTGTCAAAGACAAAAGGGTAGGTGTTGCCACCTCAAGTCACTTTATTAAATAATCTGTATGGTATGGACGTGAAACTTACCGAACATGCTAGATTTACCGTTTAATACCTATTATCAATAAATCCAACATAAATCCGTCGTTTTCGGTCCGGAAGTATTTTTGACGTCATAATTACGTAACGTCCACATGTTACATTAGAGGCTCAAAAAGATCAGGATAACAACGTGTTTATTAGATAAAGGTGTTCAGGCCAGTGGCGTAATCAGAAAGTAGAGGGGAAAAAGAGAGAGAAAAGACAGATAATTAAAACATTTTTTCCCCTTTTTGACCCCTTTTTAGTCTTTGTTGCCGGATTAAAAGGGTGAACAATGTTGTATCTACTCGGGAAAAATATTAAGACGTTTCCCGACCTGGCTAAAATTAAATTACGCCACTGGTTCAGTCACTTTGATAAGACACTTGTCAGATATTGTGTTTCACTAACTCACAAACTAAGCCTGTAAAGACAGCAAACTGGTGAAAATGTCGCGTTCTACACGCTTGAGACAAGGTGTAATCTGCTGTTTTACTTAGTATTTGGTTGTCTACTAATAACAATATAGTGTAACAAATCAAATAGATAACAGATATTGAATTAAAAGAAAGAGTCATATTAAATACGACAGAGAAAAAATAATACAAATATTCTATTTCATATAAAAATTGAATATTCTATTTCATATAGGTATATAAATATTTCAAGGTAATTTTATTTCGATGTACTATGCGTGATAAGAAATCAAATAGTATGACTTCAAAATATTCCCAATAGTTTTGTTCTCTTTTAGTTTAGGGTTACACTTATAACTAAGCAAAACAGGGAGATGAAAAGGAAAATATGGAACAAATTAAGAAATATACATTTTCAAATTTGTAATACATAATGGGAGAAATATCGTTTCTTACATTTAAAATTACAACAAAATCAAAGATTATCCTAATTAACAACCTAATATTGTTCGACCAGCAACTAGTTGTAAGGTCGTGTTCACAATGTAACACAAAGCGATAAAGGAGGAAAGTAATCTGAAAATTCATTGCGAACGAAATTAATTTTATTTTGTCATGTTTGACACCAGTCTACTCAAATTAAGATATTAAGATTATATCTAGTACTATACCTTATTATACCTTGTTGTATTGAGTGGGTAACCTTGTGATTTTGTAAAGCTTCGTTTGTAAATTTGTCAGAACATTAGCTAAATATATTATTACGCATTAAAACCCACTACTAGATATCATCTTAAAGTCTTTAAGTGGTGCATTTGAAATTTAATACTCTCGATTATACAAGTCCCCTAATGAATTTTAGTAATTTTAAGTATTAGGTCAATCACAATCATGTTTATATGAAAGTAAACCTGCAGCAATTTATGTTGCTTTTTAGGTAGTATTCTGCACGTCATTTAATCATCAAATTGAATTCATCTTTTATTGAGATGCTAGTGTGTATAGCATGCAATATAGCTGCAATGCACAAGTTTTATTCCGCTATACCGCCATATATCACTCATTTATCTGCCTATATTTTTGAAAATATTCACATCTCGACATGAATTTATAATCCAAATATATTTATATCTGTCTGTCTATGTCCACAACTATGTAGCCTATATGATAATAGATCCTACACACATATAGGATCCGCCATTTCTATTTATGTCTATACTTAACACAGTTTTAAGTTTCGCGCCACTTCTGACATTTAAATTGTTTAATCGCTTTAAACCACAACGTTTTAAAGCATTTTAGCTTAAACTTGTAGAAATTTTAAACATCGTTAAACTTTATTTCTTAACACTTATGTGGTCAAGGTCCTCCACATGCCCGTTAGTGGTCAAAAAAGGGGGGGGGGGTGTCAATATGGACCCAACACCAAAAAAGCGATTTCGCGAAGGGAATTTACCTTGAAACTCTGATCACACGTAAAGTACTTAAAAAAAAACTAACACAAAGAAAACAAATTGGAAATCGAACTAACCGTCTCATAATGGCAGCCAAAACAAAATTTTCCCCCCCAAAAATTGGTCATACTCTTAACCCTCGTCTAACCAGGCTATTTTTTGTAACACGTTTACCCAAGGGGGTGGGGTTGTTGCAACCCCTATTTTTTTGAAAGGAACCCCCTATGAACTTGATTTTGCTATCAATGGATATGTATGATCATCCCCTACCCAACGATACCAAGATCACAAAAATCGGTCAAGGCGTTACGTAATTTTGACGTCATAAAGGTCTTTCAGGTCTAAAATCAGAATTTTGGCAAAAACGGCCACTAAAAATCGAAATTGTACTATAAAAGTTCTAAATGATGTAATTTCATCGGGTTTTTGCTAATAAAGAAGGGGAATGATATTTCTAACATGCCCTGCAAGTTTCAGCTTCATAGCATGCATATATTTTTCAAAATGGCGACTTAAAATTTTCATGGGCTTCACCACGTGACTCCCCCATCCAACACCCCAACTTTGACAGGCCTACCGTAACCCGACTTTAGGTGGTACCCCCCTAATTTTTTCATCAAAATGACCGCAAATGATGTAAAAGAGATTTGCCCAATGCCTAGGGTCGGTTGCTTTTGCTTTTTTGTGCAGCGGGGAAAAAACCTTAAGGGGGTTAATATATGCTAGCGACTGTGACAGCGTTGAGTACCAATTATTACAACTAGAGGGATGCAAAACACCTACACTTCCTGTTGTTTGTTTTTACATTAGTGAAGTAATTTTTGTTTTTCTAGTTAGATGAAACCCCGAGAGACATTAAGATTTGAAATAAAGCCACAAGGCAGTATCTGCATTTCAACAAACGATTTCAATACCTAATGGGTCTTAACATCCTTAGATCCGGGGATTGTTGCCTTGCAAAAACGGCCTTCTTGTTCTAAATCCTCAAGTTTAAACTAATCACCCTAGTTATTATTTGGACGACATGAATTACGTATAAATATTTTTTAAACATTAACACATGCTGCATTAACAATTTTTGTTAGCTTGAAATATCTGCAATAATTTGCCAGATTTAAAAATGCCTTTTTAAATTCGGCATTCTTTTTTATCTATTTTAAAGATTATTTAAGTAACAGTTAATTTACATATTGTACAATTTATCCCATCTGTTATTTTTATCGAAGAAAAGTATAACTCAACACATCATTTTTTCAGTTCGAATACATATGTAACTAGAATCAGCATCGTTATAAAATAGGCATAACGAGGATGCTCATGACATTTCTAGATTCAAAAAGATTTCAATATTTAATTTCCAAATTACATTTTTTTGTTTAATAATATATAAAATATCATACATGAAGGAGGTACGACACAATCAAAGGCTTAAGTTAAAAAGTGTACATTCGTTATTTAAAAAACATAAAACAAAAAAAAAGAAAAAGTAATTCGTAACCTCAATTTTTTTCACAATGAATTTGACTTCAACGTTAACCGGACCCTGCCATCTACAGATGATACTTTTTAGATTCAGATCTTTTAGTCTGTTGCTTTTACAATACCCCTTGGCAACACTTACCTAAGATTTCTTAATGCATCAGACATTCGGGAACAGCTGTAATTACTGGTTACTGGTTCCTTTTCGTTGTCGTAAAGCCAGTAAGTATCTGGAAAAAAACATACGTTTTTGATTAAATGTGATGTCTTTGTAAATATTACAGTGTTTCAGTGTTATTGCACTATGAATCAATCAATTATCAATCAGTATCAAGTTTATTTGTTTCCATCTCATATTACGAACAATGTTAACAAAAAGTGATAATGATACTAATAAATAAATCAAGTTGTTCATAAGTTAACTGTGGATGCTATCAAAAACGTAGCGCGTGTGTCTGATAGCACTCATAAAAGTTGTTACAATACGAGAAAATAATAAGAATTTAGGTAAAAAGCAACATAAGCAAATAGGAAACATTTGTCAAATAATACGCATGTGGTAAAAATCATTTTTAAACACAACAAAAAAAATATGAGGTGCACCAAAGGTGTCTTATTCGGTTACAAATAAATTGAAACCAAATTAGGGTGCAGGACATGAACTCACACATCCCCGCACTCCCCCCCCCCACACACACACACATACCCACAACCCTCCATACCAATCACACACAGAAAAAAACATGAAAATGGTTGAAGCGTACTAAGTAACAACATAATTACTAGAATTACATGAATACTAATAAGCATCTGGTAAATGGCCGTATCTTTCTATTTTAAATGAACCAATGTAAGAAATAAAGCAATATGAAACAAGCAACTAAATAAATAATTTATGCATGCAATTAAAATCACAGTACAAGTAAATAAAAATTGTGTTTGAAATCGACAGAATAAAACAAAGATAGTACACACATATTACATGGTCAGAGGTGAAGTAGTGCAATCTTTCCGAGGTACTGGTTATGTGAATATTATTCTGAGGCCACAGGCCGAGTGATAATATTCTCATAGCAAGTACCGAGTGATAGCTAGATTGCCCTGCTTCACCGATTTAACCATATGGTGTTTGCTTTATCATACTTCACTGAGAGGTTGTAGGGAAAGTAGTAAGAAGTACCACACGGGAAGTAGTCTTCTCTTGTTTGCGACCGACCAAGGATGAACATGATAAATTAATGAATATTTATGAGATGTGATAATCATACCTATAAGAAATTCAAAGATTTGTCTTTGTAATGTCAATCTTTAGGTTCATGTTGTGAGGAGTGAAGGAGGATATGACGTTTTAAAAATGTCGCGCGATCCTATAAGTAAGAAACTACATAAAAACGAGATGTCACGCTAACACAGGCGGATTCCTGAAGGAAAAAAAAAAACATCCCGCATGTATTAATTAATGAAATACATTTGTAGCTTTTGGGAAAAGCTTAAATATTTACACCACAAGGAATTAAACCGTCATTTGCAAAATTTGAATTCTTTTTAATAACACGAATGGCATATTTAAGTTCTTCTAGGATTTACTTTTTTCCTCAACATGCAAAGTGAATAATTGTAATTTATCGAGCATTTTATCGAGCATTCAAAATAAGATTAATGCATTCAAACTGGAGGTAATTGTATAAAACTATTAAGACAAATGACTTCCCCATGGGATTAACTTTACAACAAATTGTCAATCTGTTGAAGAGCACAGTGAACTTTTTTTAAGATGTTAACAACGGCATGTAATATTGAAGTTCTCTTGAAGAACACTTACCCATTTTTATATAACCTTTTTCGAATGAAAATACACGAGCCTCGTTAAATCTTGTTATTACATGACTCTATTGCATCGAGCTGTCACACTCAAGATGTACATTACTGTGCTCAAATTAAATTGTGCAAAATACACAGAGGTACTGCATCATTATTGCGTTAATAAATACAACGAGTTCATGGAGTCTGATATCAGTCTGAGATATCACTGTAACGCAATATTAACTTGCATTTGTTGACCTAAGTATAATTACACATACATTGCTAGTATATTTGATTTGCTATGCAATTCTACACATGGGTATTTTGAGAGGCCGAACATTAATTGGGCAAATGTTCATTGTTATGCGTAGCTATCTCTAAAATAAGTAAGGTGAACAGTTAAAGCGAAACGCATATAACAAACGGTAATGAAACATACCTATATAGAATTTCAAAATAGATTAAGCATGCGTTTATGTCAAACTGCGCTGCGCACTTTGTGAAAGTCATTGTGCAAGTGTTGTTTACAATGCGGCCTTCTTGTAAGAAATATTTTTGTAATGTACATATATATGGTGTTTCAAAATTACCCCAAATTAAAAATTCAAGGAGGCAAATGAATAAGTTCTACTCCTGGACCCCATTGGAAATAAGCGTCCTTTTTCTGGTATGCTTAATGGGTTATCCTGGTTTTGTCAGCTTTGGTGTCAGTGTATCTCACCCAAGTCAAGTTAAAATTTATTCCAATATCAATTACATGTACAAACAATCAGACACTTTTAAAATACAATAAAAATAACAAAAACATGATATTGAGGACACAATTGAAAGGCCAAAAAGACCTGAGTTAATTATGCCCTTCTAACTTAAGGTTTCAACAACGACAACAACAAACTAATTGCAAGAAATACAAACGAAACGATCAAACAAACCACACAAGATATGCCCCAAAGAAAGCTACTCATATTTGCTCAGTAATTCTGATATCATTCGATTTTTGAAAAGTTTGATATTATTTGAATGTTTGATATTTTTGTCCAAAGAGTTCCAAAAGGTTGGCCCACAACTCCTGATAGCGCAACTTGAAATATGTTTTCCTTGCTAAGTTTATACTATAATCCTGGGCATTTCTAGTTAAATATCTCAAATACATTTCATCTTTATTATATTAAACGATTTATACAGCCCGCCACCGCGGCAGTGTGGGTCGGCTCAATACGCCTCGCTGATTGGCTATTAAAATACAGGCCAATCTACATCCGGGAGTTTTTCGTTTAACGCTATGTAAAAACAAATGCTATACGATTGGATGAGGTTTGGCGTATTTAGAAAAAGTAGAAAAATCAACAGATCAAAAAACTTGTTTCATCAGATAGCATAGACTTCAAGCTTTAATGTGAAGTAATTTGTGAACGCATTCGACCAACATGAGATGTTACATGGCTGAGTGAAAAGCTGACTTGCGAAAATTTAAGTAAAACTTTGACTTTCTACATCAATATCTCGTCACGAATTCAACATTGTATTATGAAATATATATATATCATAATGTAGCTTATTTTGTCAAGATTACAATGAGACCAACCTTTGTGGGGTAAACCACAATTGTTTTTGAGAAAAATACGCCGAAGCTGCGACAGGTTTTTCACGCTTTGCGATTCAGACCCGGTTTACATATGGCAGCTTTTTATTATTACCTCCAAAATCCCCACTTAGAAACTTACAAAAGAGTAGCTGCCATATGTAGTATTTCCAAAAAATGACTCTGATTGTTTCATTTGATATACAATTACAATCACCCCTATGCCGAACAACAAGGTCACTACGCTTTTATTCATCATGAAAAGGTTTTTATCACTTGTCGTAATTGATGATCGATAAAAGAATCAGACGCTAACTGCATGAACGATCTTGAGTGCTTGTTTTATAAAACCTGTATAACAGAGCAAGGAAATTACCTTGCACAGAGATGACACTAAGCTCAGAACAAGGCCCCGAATCATAGCGTAGTATGTGAACTATAAAGTATAGAGTGTGCTGAGCAGGAAATAAAGATGAAATGCATGTGATCCTTGTGTTTGATCATGCTTTGTAAAGTACGTTGAAAAGATACGTGGAAGTAGGTTTGTGTGGTGTTTGTACATAAAAATACCAAGATTTTGTTTATATGTATCATATACATTGAGCACATTATATTTAGAAAATAGAGGACTACTGTGACTTCTATAGTGGCTTTTTGTAACAGTCTTGATAGCCCATTTTTGTAGTTTAATTTTTTTTTCCATGTACATTTTGCACGCATTTCTCCATATTAAAACACCATAGTTAATATAAGGCATAATCAACGTACAATATAGAGAATACAATATGTTTTCGGGAACAAAATGTTTCACCTTGGTCATCATTCCAGTATTCTTGCTATTGTTTTTGGTTATGGCATCTATGTGACATTTCCGTTTTAAAACTTTCATCAATGATTACACCTAAGAATTTTGTTGAACTTACTCTATTTAAGGACACATCATCAAGCGTTATATTCAAGTAGGTTTTGTTATCGGAATTACTGCCTGTATTGTTATGACTCAACTTCGAGGTGTTGTAGTTAGTACCCAGCACCATGTAATAAGTCTTCCTTGCATTTATTGAGAGTTTATAAGCTTGGAACCAGTTACAGATTTCAGAAAGTTCATTATTGATTAAATCGATTTGTGTTTCAATATCTGGATGTGAGAACAAGGGAGTAGTATCATCTGCATATCTGCTTAAGAAGATGGAAGCATGTATTTCTGATATCAAATCATGGTGCTCATTAAACAAATTAGTTCTTAATGATAAGAAGACAGAACTCTTGCACTTTTCCTCACAATTCAAGAAGTCCACACTTCAACCTACTCTGACCATCGGCGACTCGGTAATTTCTCCATCTCTCCGTGCTCGAAACCTTGGTGTCACCAATATTCTGTTTGGTTTGCCACAATGTGAGCTCGCAAAGATCCAACGCGTGCAAAACACTGCAGCTCGTCTGGTTTTGTGTGTGCCCAGACGGGAGCATATAAAACCGTTCCTCCGTCAACTGCATTGGCTTCGGGTTGATTAATGAGCTCGTTATAAGATCTTGCTCGTCATATATGTTCATTAGCGATCTTGTTCACCAGTATGTTCCAAAGCGGACCTTAAGATCGTCCTCTGAAAACTTGCTTCAAGTTTTTCGTTGGTCCACTAAATTCTACGGTGCTAGATCCTTTACTGTGGCAGCAGCAACAGAGTGGAATAACCTCCCAAGTGAAATTCGACATGCTTCAACTTAAATTGTATATATAATGTATTATTCTCACTCGTGTCATTGTCATTCTTAGGGTACCATTCGCCCTAAGGGTTGGTCGCCGGTATTTCACCTGCGGCCGCGCCAAAAACCATGTTACCTTTTGTATTCACCTATGGCATTGTTAACTCTTAGGGTACCCTTTCGCCCTAAGAGTTAAGGCCGCCGGTATTTCGCCTGCGGCCGCTCCAATAAGTTACGTGCTTTCCTATTATGTGCAATTTATGGTTTGCAATTTGTACAAGTTTACTCCTGTTTGCATTAAACATGTCAAAAACCCTGGTGGCTTTTTCTGTTTTTAACTGTGTATTTGCATAAAATTTCTTGTATACTAATTTTTATGATTATGAATTGTACTTTGCTAACTTTTATTCCTCGTAAATTTTAGTACTGCTTTAATTATGTTTCTGCTGTACATTAGTACTGAATTTTTATAGTATCTATGTGTTTTATGATATTTTGATGAGTATTTATCATCTCAGAGGGCCTACGCCTTGTAAAAATTTTATCATGTTTAATGTATTTTGTGAATATGTAATTTTAGTTATGTAATAATTGGTTTTTGTGCTTGCTTTGTAAGGCGCTTAGCGACTTTTGTTTTAAGCGCCTCATAAATGGCTATTATTATTATTATTAAATAGAATAAGTTCAAGTAAAGAAGTTGTATTTACAATATCGTTAATATATAATATAAAAAGTAATGGCCCCAGTATTGACCCCTGAGGGACTCCACATTTGATACTTCTTTGTTTGGAGTCATGCATTTGATACCTCACAAATTGCTTTCCATTGTCTAAGTAATTTCTAAACCATTCTAATGCAACACCTCGGAATCCATAGTGTTCTAATTTGTGTAATAATATTTCATGGTTTATGGTATCAAAGGCTTTTGACAGGTCTAAGAAAATGCCAATTGTAGTTTCGTGTTTTTTTTCAATTGCACTGGATACTTTATCTACTAATTCTATTAATGCCATGTAAGTGGAGTGTTGAGGACGGAATCCAAACTTTTTATCATTTAAATCTGTGTATTTGTTAATATAATCTATACTTTTTTTTATATATTTTGAGAAACTTGGCAGCACCGATACCGGGCGATAATTGGAAAAGATTTCAGGGTCGTCTTTTTTATAGATTGTTATAACCTGAGCTAATTTTAACTGGTCTTGAACAACTCCAGTTGCGAGTGATAGATTAAAAATGTCAGCTAAGGGCTTAGATATGACAGGTGCAACCCTGT
>JXSR01S019931.1:0-11352 GCA_000969725.1 Ophiothrix spiculata | reverse complement strand
ATAACATCCATTCTCTGAGAACAAGAAAAAGTGTATCAGGCGATCTCTACCCCCCGAAGTGCAATACAAATTACGGAAAAAATACTTTTCAGTATTATAGAGGTTGTATGTTGTGGAATGGAATCTCAAGTAGCATTATAAATTCAAATACTTTTATATCTTTTAAACAGAATTTTAAAAATGATTTGAAATTGTAAATTGTTAAAAAATGTTTTAGTTGTTTAGTTAACGTTATCGTGCAGTTGTAAATAACTATAATGCATGTTTTATGTCAGTTTTTATAACTATTTATGAATACTATATGTCAATGTTTACTTTTAAATATCATTTAATGCTTTTATATGGTCATGTATTGCACATGTTACTACTCATGATTATCATATCCTTTATGCAATGTCAACTGAAGTATGCTTAATATGGTAAAGAAGTGCAATTTTATTTTCTTTTTATAATTAACTTCTATTTTATAAATATATATGTCTCTATTTTACTATGATATGTGTTTCAATTTCTTCGTTGTTTTACCATCTTGTTCCAATAAGTTTTACAATGACCATGCACTTGTATAATAGTAATATGCATGTTTTATACATATCTTTTATTCTACAGTTCATATCTGTATCTTTATATTTAATTTTGTTTGTAAATAATGTTTCAAATTTTGTTTTAATCTATGCTCATCATGTTAAATGTTCTTTTAAAATGCAAGTTCTTTTTATGTATGCAGGGCCCCATTGTAAATCAACTTCTGTTGAATGGGTTACCCTGCTTAAATATTGTGAAATAAATAAATAAAATAAATAAACGAGGACATTGACTTGTAAAAGATGAGCTGTCTTAATTACTTAATATACCACATTTGAAGTATATGTAATGGCTGAGACGCTGACCTGTTACTTAAGATGCGTCTATCATAATTACTTTACATACCATATCTGGCAATACTGTCTGTGTTTTCTTAGCATAGACACTTTAAAGGATCAAATGCATTTGTTAAAAGGTTTCTAAGGTCGTATCCCTAGCCACAAGTGGGAGTTGAGATAAGTTCAGTATACTAAAGGGAAGGATATTAGGAAATCAAATACAATGAAATAATCAAATGTCTCCTTTTAGGAAATACTTCAGTTTATCATTTATAGTTGCTGATGAGATTCAGGAAGGTATAGCATGTTACTCCTGTCTCACATCATAATATAGGCAAATTTGTATGCAACATTATTGATAAATATTACTCCTTGTATATATTTCCTGACTGTTAAAATTAAGTCACTTAGACTGAGACTGATGTTTGATTCCAAAGATGACTTTCGAAATAGTAGACAAATCATTAATGTCTATGTGTGTTTAAACCAATTTATCTGTATCAACTCAGCGTCTCTCTCAAATTGAGTTGTTGCTGTTGTAAATGTTGTGAAGATGTAATTTTTAAAAGCAAATCGAACATCGAACACTTTACTTAGCTCAGTTTATGAACGCTTTTGATCACATCTTGTTTTGTCTTGCTTTATAAATAAGATATAATAAATCCTGTTCATCTTGTATAAGTGTCGTTTCGAATTTATCAAGATATATAATATATAATGCTTGACTAGGGCATCAAAATACACCTTTTAACTCAATATAACATTCCCAATCTAGAAGATACCTATATCATGTTGATTGCAGATTGCTGAATTATGGTCAAATATTCAACATGACACAATCTATGAGTAAAATATTAAACCAAATAAAATCAAAAATTAAATACACATGACGTAAACTAAGTACGATATATGTAAAAGAAATACTGTATATATACAATGTAAAATAAAACTATGAAAGTTCCTAAGGCACATCTGCTCTAAAATCTTCCTCCTGAAAACTCATGAGGGTTAATATTTTATATTATATTCTCCAATATCTCTAGAATGTATTTGAAGATTGCGTTTTATAGTATGTCAGTCATTTCAATATACCAATCTGGGTTGAAGATATCCTGTCAGACCAATACGAGCGGGTTTATATTGCTTCTGTCAATCATATATTGCATGAGATCCTAATTGCTATTCCTAATTCCCCAGTTGTATTAACATTGCAAACGTAAGTATTATATGTGTTTTATTCATTGTATCACTAGACAATAATTGTTATCTAAAGACTTTTAACCTTCGTCTACCCATTAAGACTTTCAATGCACAAAATAATATTGTAACCATACCATCGCATATTTATGCAACAATCACACGTTTTAATAGTCAAGTTTATTCCCTTGTACAACTGCTTCAAATATGCATTTGTGTTTGTGCAGTTAATGGCGCCGTTTTGGCTAGCTTTAAAATATCAAAATGGCAAGATTTCGTCCAGTGATGTAAGTTTAATTCATTTCACATTACTTTACAAATATAAGAAGACATTTATTTTATTAGTTTCAATGACTTTATCCAACAGACTAAATGGGGTGACTTTGGATTACGATAAATGATCACGTTTTTTTTCTCAGTGAAACTTACCCAATGACATATCGCATTCAATAAGTGACGTCAGCATCCCAATCTAAATTAAATTTCTGTCATTTCTTTCAGTACAATTAGCACTACACTCGCGTTACACAATACATATATTTCACTGACACTAACCCTTGTCTTACAAAGGTATTTTTATATACCTCGTATGCTCCCTATAAAATTGAAATTAAACCGACTTAGATTGTTTGGTACCATAGTATAAGGTAGATTATCCTCTTTCTAATCATAAAAATCGGCCAAGGCGTTACGTAATTATGACGTCATAAGTACATCCGAAGTCGGAAATTTCATGATTTTAACCAAATAATGCCAAAAAAATTAAAGTTTTGCTTTTAAAATGTCAAATATTAACCCCGTTTTTGCTTATAAAGAAGGCAAATGGTGTTCTAAGATGTTATGTAAGTTTCAGGTTCATACCAGACAGATATATGGTTCTTGAGTTATATCCTAAAACATGAGAGGTCTTATTAGGGGTCTTATGTTTATTTTGGTTTTTATGAAAACGTTTTCAACTTGACATGGTTACCTTACAGGATTATGTGACTCATGCATGAGTATGGCATTTAACAAAGGCTTTTTTCATCTGAATGACCAGGTGTCACATGGGGCAACATGGGTCAAATATTGAATTGTACTAAAATCATCATAACTCAAGCAGACTATGACCGATTTTTTATCAATTTTAGTCGTAACCATCCCATATCAGTTCACAGTAGGGTCAAAAGTTGTGTCGGGATCAAGGCTCAGAAGTACGTTGCATTATCAAGTGATTTATGCATCAGAAGTATTAAAGATTACATAAGGTGTTTTTAAAGGTAGTGACAGGGTCTACGTCACTACAGTGCTACAGTAACGAAATTCTGTCTGGTTTCAATTGAATTTTGGTTCATAAATCTTTTTTTAAATTTAAGATTCGTACAGACCATTTGCTTACATGCAGTAAATTTTCAACACAACTTGCCTTTATTTAATCCTACAAAACAAAGAATTATCATCACACTGCCACTATCGTGTGTAAGGCGTGTGTTTTTACTTAAGCCTCCTTCTATTAACGAGGATATTGACTCGTAAAAGATGAGTCCGTCTTAATTACTTAATATTCCACATCTGAAGCATTCTGTAAAGACTGAGACACTGACCTGTTACTTTAGATGAGTCTATCATAATTACTATACATACCGCATCTGGCAATACTGTCTGTGTTTTCTTAGCATAAGTACTTTTAAGGATTAAATGCATTTGTTAAAAGGTTTCTAAAGTTGCATCTCTATTCCCAAGTGGGAGTGGAGATGAGCATAGTATACTAAAGGGAAGGATATTTGGAAATGAAATAAAATGAAATTATCAAATGTATCCTTCTAGGAAATTCTTCAGTTTATAATTTACCATTGTGGTTAAGATTCAGGAATGTATAGCATGTTACGTTTGTCTTAAATTATAGTTAGAGGCAATTTTTGTGCAACATTATCTGCAACATTATTGATTAATATTATTCATTGTATACATTTCTAACCTTAACAAAATTAAGTTACTTAGACTGAGACGATAATACTTAGTTGTATGCGTTTCTTCAGCTAATTAATAATAGAGTGTTTGCGTTTCATATATATCACATTTTGATCTGATTTGCTTAGATAGAAATGAAAGCAAGTGTAAATTTTCCTGATTTTGTTTTAAATTTGATACATTTTTGAAAACAAAATTAGCTCAGTCTGTCCACATCAAGAGAGAAAAAAGTAATTTATAACATACGAAATATATCACAGAGAAAATATTATTTTTTTATTTCATCATGGGAGCACAAAGACACAAAGCAGATATTCAAGCTGTTTTAGTTATTAATCATCTAAGTTAATCGAAAGTGGAGCACACAAAACTCATTTGTTATCCTTGGTTCACATTTTATTTGTAAATAAAGCAATAATAGCATCCACGTCTTCTAGTGTTGATATAGCCAAAAGAACTAACAGTGTTAAGTACACTGCCAACGATGCATGCTAAAATCGGTGTGCAGATGCCACAAGCACTGAGGAACAGATTGCTTACACTTCATTGCTGAAATATTCTAGTGGTTAAGTAAAGTCACTTACAAACTAGAAACCTTATACTTTCTTTGCACATGTCTGGATTCTATATGCTGATCTGGTTACGTGGATTCACCGCATAAAACTTCCTTAACAAGCACTAGACTTGATAATAAGAAGAACTGTCTACTTGTACTATGTTTAATGTAATTTGAGCTGAGTTTATGTTCTTAAAATGGAAGGAGTTCAAAATCCTACGACGGAAACTGTTGTAATAACTTCAAAAACTATATTCGAGTTCTTGTAAACGAAACAAAAATACATCTTCATTTGCACGTTAAATAACTACATGTACAAATAATTTACCGATAGAAATTATTTGATCATGAATGATGTAAAAATTATTTCTTACAAGTATCAATAGATTATTTTAAAATCTATTTTGTATTAAAATGTTAATGTCATAATAACTAGGGGTATCAAACAGCAGTTTATTATTGTTAATTGAAAACGAATTTTTAAACTAAAAAACAAATTCGGGATTCCGAATTAAATTCAACATGTTTTATATAGAATAGGATTTATAATGTGAATTTGGGCAAATTCAGAGAAAAATATGCAGACGGATGTATTAAGTTAGCCATCTAGGCCTAGAATTTTGACTACTTTAAATCAAATTCATTTTTAAAACAAATCTTATAATATTGCTTTAAATGATGATCTCAAACTTACTCGTGCGGTATATGTGTTCATTTTTTTTCATTCGGCCTATGAGTACATTTTTTTTTTAATCCCTGCCAATTAGAATGTGGGCAAATT
The DNA here is from genome assembly GCA_000969725.1 of Ophiothrix spiculata. Classification (NCBI taxonomy): domain Eukaryota; kingdom Metazoa; phylum Echinodermata; class Ophiuroidea; order Amphilepidida; family Ophiotrichidae; genus Ophiothrix; species Ophiothrix spiculata. The sequence continues at coordinate 6,005 of JXSR01S019931.1, read as the reverse complement.
CAGAGAAAAATATGCAGACGGATGTATTAAGTTAGCCATCTAGGTCTAGAATTTTGTCTTATAATATTGCTTTAAATGATGATCTCAAACTTACTCGTGCGGTATATGTGTTCATTTTTTTTCATGCGGTCTATGAGTACATTTTTGTTTCATCTCTGCAATTTAAACAAAGTGTGATTTGCCTTAAATCGATGAAATATCTGTCTTTTGATGTTCTTTTATATGATATAATACCAATATTGTCCTTTGCCAAGCAATACCCATATTTCTCTAGACCTTTTTTGCCATCTATATCTGAAAAAATACACTACAGAAAATAATATATCGGTCATCCATCTGCTTGTAGTCACAAGATGTTCAAGATTATTTCTACCCTCTTCAAATTTCTCTCTCAACAGCTTCACGTCGTGACATTATCTGAAGGAAAACCTAAATGTCAAAGACGAACGTCACTTTATCTATATGTATCGGATATCACATGTCATGTCCTAAAGAACAATCTTAGAGGCAAATCTGGTATTTAAAGGCTAGATAAGGCAGTTTTTAATATAATAAGGTTCTATAATTATTGATTAATAATTGCGAGTTAAATTGTACAGAAAAAATGCACCGCGTGCTGAAGTTCGAGTTGTCCGTTTGAAAATTTCGACTTCAGCACAAGGTGCATTTTTTGTGTACAATTTCACGAGCGCCAAGTAAAGAGCAGTTATTAATCTAATTCATACACGACAATGATTACAATATAATTGTATGAACTAAACGGCATTATTTTCCAAAGATGTGTTTGCTATTTCAATAAAACATACAATAGAAATAAACAATAAACAACCATCCATCGTCCCATGTTAATCATTGTAAGTTAGATTTACCTTTCTTTTAAAATGAAACTTGCCAACAAGCGCGAGCATCTTACCTGTACATGAACGATACGCAGCGTGCAATTATAGAGATTAATGAATGCGTATAAGTTACCAACTGCCCAATAGACCTTTTTCAAAATCCATTCAGAAATCTCCGGGACATTGATCACATGGCCATTTTTTCAACCAATCACGTACAAGCTCATTAGTATGCACGATTTTGACAACAAAAAAGTCCGAAAAATTACTTGCATTTCAGTGCAATAAAAGTGAAAAATAAATAGAACCAGACCCATACAATATTAGATACACTAATTCTGAACAACTTTTGGCCGATGGTACCATAAGCTCACCGACATAAAGAATGAAATTTCCATTTGAAATCGGCTGATCTGCGCTGATTAAGCTTCAGATTTGAAGTTGCATCAGGGCGATCAAACTGAAAGTGACTCTGTAGCGCTAACGCTAATTACAAGTTCGAATTCGTACGCAACCAGTTAACGTAAACGCGAACTTAACATTCTGGTTATTGTGTTGAAGAGTCACTTTATCTAATGCCTAGGAGGAATAATTGTATGTGAAATTCAATATCAACCACTAACATTAAGATTAACATAACTATCACAAAATCAATTTTTTATTATACCATTATAACATATTAAATAGCGTAACTAATTACCTTTCCAACCACGAGCCTACATGAAATATACATTAAGACTTTCAATGCACAGAATATTATTGTAACCATACCATCGCATATTTACGCAACAACTACACGTTTTGATAGTTTTGAAGTTCATTCTCTTATACAGTTGTCTTCAAATCTGCGTTTGTGTTTGTGCAGGTAATGGCGCCATTTTGGCTAGCTTTAAAATATCAAAAAGGCAAGCTTTTGTCCAGTGATGTAAATTTAATTAATTTCACGTTACTTTACAAATATAAGAATGCATTTATTTTATTAGTTTTAATGACTTTATCCAACAGTGTAAATGGGGTGACATTGGATTACGATAAATTATCACGTTTTTTTCTCAGTGAAACTTACGCCATGACATATCGCATTCAATAAGTGACGTCAGCATCCTAAAAATTAAATTCCTGTCATCTCTTTCAGTACAATTAGAACTACACTCGCGTTACACAATACATATATGTCACTGACATTAACCCTTGTCTTAGACTTGGCGTCCAAAGACATTCGCTCACCCGAGAGACATTCGCTCGCAAAGTTCGCTCTGACTTTTTCTCTTTAATGAAAGAAAATTGTTATTTACAATGCTTACATATTGGTTAAATGGATGTTAGCATTAGTTTCATTGATGTTTTCATCGATTTAACCAATATCCAATCATTGTTAAGTGCCATTTACTCTTAATTTGAGCGAATACGTCGGAGCGAATGTCTCTCAGGCGAGCGAATGTCTTTGGACGTCAAGCCTTACCAAGATATTTTTATATACCTCGTATGCCCCCTTTAAAACTGAAATTAAACCGATTTAGATTGTTTGGTACCATAGTATAAGGTAGATTATTCTCTTTCTATTGATACCAAAATCATAAAAATCGGCAAAGGCGTTACAATTATGACGTCATAAGTACTCCGACCCGAGTCGGAAATTTCAAAATTTTTAGCCAAATATGGCCCAAAAATCAAAGTTTTGCTTTAAAAATTTCAAATATTTACCCCGTTTTTGCTTATAAAGAAGGCAAATAGTGTTTCTAAGATGTTATGTAAGTTTTAAGTTCATACCAGGCAGATATATGGTTCTTGAGTTATATCCTAAAACATGAAAGGTCTTATTAGGGGTCTTATATTTATTTTTGGTTTTTATGAAAACGTTTTCAACTTGACATGGTTACCTTACAGGATTTTGTGACTCATGCATGAGTATGGCATTAAACAAAGGCGTTTTTCATCTGAATGACCAGGTGTCACATGGGGCAACACGGGTCAAATATTGAATTGCACTAAAATCATCATAACTCAAACAGACTATGACCGATTTTTTATAAATTTTAGTCGTAACCATCACATATCACTTCACAGTAGGGTTAAAAGTTGTGTAGGGATCAAGGCTCAGAAACTCTTATCTTCACAAATATGTTTTTTCTCAGAGGCACGTTGCATTATCAAGTGATTTATCGGCCATTCTCATGAAATTGACTCCACTTGAGTTGGAAAAATCGAAAAAATGAAGTTTCATAAAAATGTCTTCAATTAACTTTTTTTATTAGCTAGTTTATCAAGAATCATGGAACCACAAAAGTTATGAACACCACTATTATAATATTTGCATATATGAACTTTTAAATTTATCATATGCAAGAATAGCAAGAGCTATCAAACAAGTTCCTGTCCTGTCCTATTTGAGGCAACAATTAAAATCAAGTTGCTCAATTACTTCGAGGGGTAACTCGGAGTAATTGAGCAATTACTTCGAGGGGTAACTCGGAGATGCCTAAAATTGACTTAAGAAATAAAATCAAGGATCTTCATAATTTTGGTTATGGTGAACGTGGAATGGTCCCCGGCGGTATATGACATCTTGAAAACCTTTTAAATCAAATCTGACAAAAAGCAACATAAGTTTCCTGATATTTTTATCATAAATTTACCTTTACATAAAAACGTGGTAAAAACATTTTTATTCCAACTATATGAGTAACCGTATCCATAGCGTAATATTCATTTTGACGTTTTTTTATCCCTCAAATTAAGATAGTCACATAAAGTGCTGGTTATTTTGACTAAACATGGTCAGGGGATGAGGGCCTATGGCTTGATATGCATAAAAGTAGTCTAGACTCTTGTATAACTTAGATTTGGTGATAACGTAATAAACATGCTTAAAACGGACGCAATAAATTTTGGAACATAATTGTTTTTAAAAGCCAAACTTATGACTATAGATTTTCAATGTTATGATTTACAAATGTACACATATGTTAGCCTTCAAGTTATGCAAAACGTTTCATGGTTGCAGTTCACTGTGATCTTTGGAATTGAGATAGTACATGGATAACGTAATATACACTGATTTCGCGGAAACCCTATATACTGGTTTCTTGTGGCTTACTGGGAAATAAAACTTTCAAAATTGGTAATTATCTGATATTATTGATGCATTTGGAGAAATAAACCACACGGGTATGAACAAGAAAACGTGTTTTTATGATGTATCTATCACTATAAAATAGATGCCTCTTGCAAAGACATGCAATTTTTGACTAATTTGGTGTCTTCTTGGAGCAAAATGACCAAGATAACGATAAACAAAGTATAGAAAACTATATATGTCCGAGTAGACTCACCAAGTACTACACGAGTATGAGCATGTTTACCTATTTTAAGCAAAACACAGAGATTTTCAGATCAAAGAATGAAATATCGCTACTGGTGCCATTTTCGTGAGAATTGCCGTTATGCATCTGAAGTATTAAAGATTACATAAGTCGACTTTCAAAGAGAGCGCCAGGGTCTACGTCACTACAGTGCTACAGTAACGAAATTCTGTCTGGTTTAAATTGAATTTTGGTTCATAAATCTTTTTTTAGATTTATAAAGACCATTTGCTTAAGATACATGCCTGTCAATTTCTAACACAACTTGCCTTTATCTAATCCTACAAAACAACAATTATCATCACACTGCCACTATCGTGTGTAAGGCGTGTGTTTTTACTTAAGCCTCCTTCTATTAACGAGGATATTGACTTGTAAAAGATGAGTCCGTCTTAATTACTTAATATTCCACATCTGAATCATTCTGTAAAGGCTGAGACACTGACCTGTTACTTTAGATGAGTCTATCATAATTACTTTACATACCGCATCTGGCAATACTGTCTGTGTTTTCTTAGCATAAGCACTTTAAAGGATCAAATGCATTTGTTAAAAGGTTACTAAGGTCGCATCCCTAGCCCCAAGTGGGAGTGGAGATGAGCATAGTATACTAAAGGGAAGGATATTAGGAAATCAAATAAAATGAAATTATCAAATGTATCCTTCTAGGAAATTCTTCAGTTTATAATTTACTGTTGCGGTTAAGATTCAGGAAGGTATAGCATGTTACGTTTGTCTTAAATTAATTTAGAGGCAATTTGTGTGCAACATTATTGATGAATATATTCATTGTATATATTTCTAACCTTAACAAAATGAAGTTACTTTGACTGAGACGATAAAACTTAGTTGTACGCGTTTCTTCAGCTAATTAATAATAGAGTGTTTGCGTTTCATAGATATCACATCTGATTTGATCTAATTTGTTTAGATCTAAATGAAAGCATGTGTAAATTTTCCTGATTTTGTTTTAAATTTGATCAGTTTTTTGAAAACAAAAATAGCACAAACTTTCCACATCAAGGTAGAAAAAAAAAAGTAAATTATAGCATACGAAATATCACAGAGAAAAGTGTAAATTTTAATTGCAACGTAGCAACACAGAGACACAAACAGATATTCACGCTGTTTTGGTTATTTGTTAATATTTCTTTACGTTAAACGAAAGTTGAGCACACAAAACGCATTTGTTGTCCTTTGTTCAAAGGTTTTTATTCTTAAATAAAACAATAATAGCATCCACGTCTTCTTGTGTTGATATAGCCAAAAGAACTAACAGTGTTAAGTACACTGCCAACGATGCATGCTCAAATCGGTGTGCAGATGCCACAAGCACTGCTTACACTTCATCGCTGAAATCTTCTAGTGGTTAAGTAAAGTCACTTACAAACTAGAAACCTTATACTTTCTTTGCACATGTCCGGATTCTATATGCTGATCTGGTTACGTGGATTCACGGCATAAAACTTCCTTAACAAGCACTAGACTTGATAATAAGAAGAACTTTCTACTTGTACTATGTTTAATGTAATTTGAGCTGAGTTTATGTTCTTAAAATGGAAGGAGTTCAAAATCCTACGACGGAAACTGTTGTAATAACTTCTAAAACTATATTCGGGGTTCTTGTAAACGAAACAAAAATACATCTTCATTTGGACGTTAAATAACTATATGTACAAATAATTTACCGATAGAAATTATTTGATCATGAATGATGTAAAAATTATTTCTTACAAGTGTTACGGTCAGAGATGTTAAATGACCAAGGCCAAATTCACCTTTCGGGTTCTTAAATGAAATACAA
>JXSR01S019929.1:18042-31361 GCA_000969725.1 Ophiothrix spiculata | reverse complement strand
TTATCTTAAGACATATACATAGCTGTGTTGCGGCCCATTATGGTTGCAAAAAGAAATTACGCGTCCGGCAACCAGTAACAGTTGCCACGACCACCATCCTCTGTATTTTCATAAAGTTCCCAATCTTAAGGTTGCAGTCCCTTTTCCGTCTCGCTTGGCTAAACGCCATGTTTACTGCAAGTTTTTGCCCTACTTACACATGTCAGAATATCCTAATTTTTGGCGTACACAATGACTAGAGTCTTTAGTTTACACGTAAACATTTTTACTAATGATTTCACATCCAGGATCAAGTTCAAAATGGCGTCAACAGGCTACCTCGAAAAAGTTAAGAATAGCCTATGCTCAACTTTCCTGGACTAATGAATATATAATTTCACACACCAATTTTCCGTCACTTAAAATGCCATAAAATATCAACAAGTTGTTTATATTAAAATTAAATATAATGTCAATAAAGACTTCTCATTGTTCTCCGTTAAGGTTTTTTGAAGCATTTTAGAGCCGGGACAATGTCGAAATTATGCAATTTTCCTGACAACGTCTGATTTCTACGACAGAAAATACAACTGTGAGATTTGACACATTTTAGAATTCAGTCAGTTTCATGTGTTGCTACGGACATATTTTTGTTAAACCCATAAATGTCATGACGAAAATAAAATTGTATTATATAATAAAATTTATACTCACATCTGCAGTCCACAATTGTATAAATTCCAGTGTTTGAAGTATTGCCGATATTAGGTGTTGGCTAGCTTGTGTCTTGTGTCAAATAAATACACTAAGGTGTCCAAAATTAACGCCTAACTAATATGACTGAAAGCAATAAAAAGCGCCCATCAACTGTTTTCTATTGTAAGCGCAGCTGTAAGAAAACCATATTGCCCACCAAATTACACCCAAAACCAAATATGTGACCGCCCAGCTCGTATGAGCAGTAAATGCCAGAAACTTCATTTTATGCTACAGGTGAAAATACATGTCAAGGTCGAAATTTGCCGAATTTGATTTTTTTGGCAGATTCACAATCCCAGTGCTTACTAGAAAATACCAGCAAAGTTTCATTTCAAGAAAATGATAGGAAATGTGAAATAAATGTGCATATTCTGAAAATGATCAACAGAAAATACAGTGCTTACTAATCCTTGAATGCGTTTATCTCAGTTATACGTTTGACTCCCTTACAACCTTTGACGGACCATAACTTGACTTCTTGAAATCGTGTGAAGTTCATTAAGGTGTCATTTTAATCCTTAAAGCATGGTCTTTGCAAATAATTAAAACAGTGAAAATGACAAGAGCTGACATTTACTGCTGTTTTGGTGTGGACGGTCACATATACTATCAACACTGACCCAGTTATTCAACCTGTATTGGTCAAGGAAAAGACAATTAGGGGTCAATTGATCAATTGATGTTCTTGTTCATACTCTTTTATTTGGGCTCATAGTATTCAACGTTACCTGATAGAACATGTGCATTGAATGTTCAACGACAAATGATAAAGTTCGCGGCGACTTTAAATGCACAATAATAATCATGAGTTAATACAATGTAAATTGCATTTCTATACAACATGCTCAATGAACCACTCTCAAGGTAAAGCGACAAAACAAATATTACCTGCTTATATTCGTGTGATGGTAAAAATATACCATCCCTCGTTGAAAGATTGATTGTTCCGTTTCACGAGCCGTTTACCATCACACTCATAAGCAGTATACCACGTTCCCAATTTGCATTTGCTTTCACCCTTTTCAGATAATAAAGGCTCAAAGTCAGCCTTATCAGCGGGTCACAATAATAAAACAACAAGTTTAAAGAGTTGTATGTTTTCTTCAAACAGAGTAGGTCTAACACCTGCAAAATAAGGAATTCTTTAATTCTACATGACTTTAATTGAGTTTAACCGTTAAAATTCAGTGTCACAGCACACACTTCTGGGAGTCCACGAAATCTAATTTCAGATCAAGTATACCTTATTCTCGCTGATGAAGGGCGACGTCTCAAAATTTCGAGGTACATGTATAATAATTTTGGTGTTGTGATCAAACCTATAATTATTTCCACGGTGTTTCCGTAACCTGACCAGGTGTTCTGACTACCTATTTTGACCAGTTGTTCTGACCACCAATGAATAACGTTAGCCTATACGTCGGCGTATGATTTTGATGTAGGCCGGTGTAATAAAATACAGCGTCCGTGTGACTGAAATGTCCTAGCTGCTATTAAATTGTGTAGAACGTACTTATATATGTGCGATCAATACATCATCGATTGCGACACCGGCCTTTGATGTGTAGCTAGCAATCGAGACACGTGAACCATTAGTTAGTTACATCAAAATATATACAATGGATTGAGATTTCAGCTTTAAGACACCTAATAAAATTTAAGCTTTTATTGACTTATATACACTTTCAGATTAAATTTGTGGATTAAAAAAATATGTATAAAAAATAAGTTAAAACCTTTTTTTTTTGTCTTTAGATTTAGATTTTTCAAGACCGTTTAATTAATTTCTGAAAACAATAAATAAAGCAACAGAATGTTGTACATAAATGTGACGTCTCACTTGTCAATTTCACACACAATTTTAAATGGAAATATTATACGCCAAACTATACGCCGGTGTATATATTTTGACTTCATCGTTGTATACACAGCCCTGTGGTTACTATGTGATTAAGACTGTCAAGACGGTCTTTTCCAGTGAGAAGGCAGGTCGCGAGATTCCCCTTTCATGTATAATATATTATATATTTAGATATTGAATCGACCGTGCCCTTGATGTTTAACATGAATATTAATGAGTCTGAAAAATATATTGAAAAGCCCTATAAAATCGAAAATATAGATCTGGAAAACAAAACATGTTGCATATTTATGTATAAATATTGTGTAAATATAATACAGCTAAATTTTTTAAATATGTGAGACATTTCGTGCAATTTTACTGGCAAGTTTTTTCACGCGATAAATCTTCAAAATAGGCCGGTGATTTTCTCTAAAAATATCAATTCAGTGTAAAATAAGATAAGAATTTAACTCGTGGTTAAAACAACGTTGTCTTCAGTTATGATCCAATAACATTCGGCGCCAGACCGGGAATCGCAAGCATTCACCGGTGTCATACCGATTTCATGCCGAAGTTTCGGCGTTGCGGCTTCTTTCCGATTTCCAGACACTGGTCGACGACTGGTGGTTATATGACCATAGCATGAAGACATCGTATACGAGCCACAGGGTTTGAACTCATGCTATGGTCCCTAGTAAAATTCGAGTATAGTTGAGGTGTACTCGAAATGTACTATAATTATTCAACAATATTTTCAGGGTAACCTGCTCAATTAACATTGATTTTCAGCAGGGCCCTGCTTAGCACATAAAATAGGAGCTATAAAGTCATTATCTTAAAAATAATTATATATGTACATTCACATCTGACATAAAACAGTAAACCATAAAAGACATAAAACATAACTCCTTCTTCAAGAAAACATTCAATAAATATCATTATCAATATACAGATTAATACCGAATTACTAAAACCATGAATCGTCTAAAAAGGAATAATATATATCCCATTAAATTTGTAGCACAGATAAACCTTAAAAGACATAAAACATAGTCAACTATTAAAAACAAATTATCAATATACACATTTTTATGGGCAAAAAAAGACATAAACTTGTTTAGACTTTCCGAGTGAATTGATAAAACATACATAGAAAATATTGCAGAAGTATGTACATAATATAAAAACACAATAGGTTAAATGAACAACAGGACCAATACATTCCTGTAGTTATCAAAAGAGATTTGTCGTGTAAAAACAAACTAAAATTGGTTAGATAAATTCATAACAACGTAGCTATGCACACGAAATATTGAGACAATGGCTTAACCCTGGATTTCTAATCCAGTTCGGCGGAACTCACAATTCGGATAACGTATCCGAATTTGGATACTCCGTATCAAAATTCTGATACCCGTATCCGAATTTGGATTAAAAACAGCTGAAACGGGATATCAGCTGAAATGAATATTCAGCTTCACCTCGCACCATACCGGTATGTATAAAAGTCAACAACATTATCATTATTTGTCATCTAAATTCTAAGAAAGCATTGGCCAAATTATTTTGCCGGCCTTCTGTGATAAGGAGCTATCAGGACATGTTTCGAAGCTGTCCCGCTGGAATTGCACAGATGGAAATGACATTTCCACAGATACATTTATCATAAATGCAAGAAAGATGTTCTACATGTACTTGCCAGCTTGCGCTATCGATTTGTTTCCTGCGCCACGACAGGCGTATCAGAATTCAGATACCCCTCTCCTTATTCTGATACGGGTATCACAATTTGGATACGAAATGTACGTGGTATCCGAATTCGGATACGTATCCGAATTGTGAGTTCCGCCGAACTGAATCATGTATAATAAATGAAGGCCAGTTGGTGTAAACACGAATTGATCATACTTGATGCGCAATCACCGCTACAAACACTATACTCTGTAAACCTTGAAGTATGCAACAAGTAGCCGATTAACGCACAAAAACAAATATGACCATATGGGGAAGTAAATTAGTCCATATTTCTCGAATCATAACAAGGTACCAAATCTTGCTGAATATTCAAATAAATTTATCTACAATGTTTGTCCATGTGTTAGCAACAAAATTAGCCCAAAATAAAACCAAAATTATGAAGAATTCATGCAAAAATATATTAATACGCAGTGATTCGGCCTTTATCAATCCTAATCAATCATTACTAGTCTCTTACACAATACAAAACCACCAGTTCACAATGTTGAATAATAGAAGGGATGTGCTATGGATCGTATAACAGAGTCTGATTTCTTGTTGCATACTTCAAGGTTTATGGATTGTAGTCATGTATGTATTCAGATTAGTTAAGCGCATGATCGTTATTTTAAAGTATAATATAGTATGACGGGGAGCGCTCCGCTTGGGTTCCCGAGGTAAACGTAAAAATAGTATGAAATGGTCAATGTAATTGCCACAAAACAACGTGCTCACAGTAAGCCCAAATTGTGGGTGTAACCAGTGGATCAGTTATAATATTTTGTACAGTGAATATTATTTATTAGACAAAAATTGGGCTCATTATTAGATGTAATTTCCGTATTAAAACCTTGCGACAACAAAAACATCTTACTCATCATGTTCTACATGTAAAGCCTATAATTATGAAGAGTTTGTTTCCAAAAGGGCCTAAATCCACTTTTCATAGTTTTGAGAAAATCAGCAAAAACTTATTCCTTGTAATGGTAAAATCATTTTCAAGTTTTTACTACATTAAATGTTAGGCGTTAGCACTCTGAAAACTGAAACCACTCACAGAAATCAAAGCTTTATAATATATTTTTATAGAGAATTTTATTGATTTAGGCCCTTTTGGAAATAAACTATGGATTTAGGACCTTTTGGAAATAAACTGAGATTTTTGTGCACTGGCAAGCTAAATTAAAGCAAGTTCTGGGAAAAATTGTTTGGTTTCATGAAATTACTGTTATAGTACTACATTATGGCACCAATAACTAAATTTTTACGTAAAATTGATTTTGGTTCTTTTGGGGGATGCTTTCTTCATTTAGAGTTTATTTCCGAAAGGGCCTAAATCCATCTGAAAATCAGCAAACGGATAATTCCTTGTCCTGTTTAATTTATTTTTGAGTTTTTACTACTTCACAAGTTAGGGATAGGTCCTCTCACTACAGTGACATCATTTATGGACATCAAAACTTTATTGCTTATTTTTATTGAGAGGTTTGTTAATACCCTAAAATGGATTTAGGCCCTTTTGGAAATAAACTGTAGTGGATTTAGGCCCTTTTGGAAACAAACACAGATTTTTGTGTACTGGTAAACTCTATGAAAGCAACTTTTGTGAAAAATGGCTTTGTTCCATTAAACTACTACTATAGTTCTACACTATGGCACCAATAACTCAATTTTGACCAAAAGTGGATTTAGGCCCTTTTGGAAACAAACTCTTCATATATTGAGTTATTCTAGACCACCATGGCAGCCATTACAGTTCTCACAGCTTTTCAATAGAAACATGATGTACATTCTCACTTCCCACCCCCTTTGTGTTAGATTACGCAAGTATTATTGTAAAGATTATTAATGATCATCCACTGAAATGTTTTTTAATGTGTACTTTGAACATGCATTTAAGAATTTTCTTGGTTTGTTTACATAAAAATTATCATTAATTTTCATAAGTTTTTGTTTGGTGTTTAGGGCTTAAGCAATTCACTAGACTGACTTGTCAGTCCATATGATTAACATGAATATGGAGCGACTTGGCTACATTGACTCAATGGTTCATTTTGCCAGATTTTTGAAGTCTCATTTGAAACAACGCACATCATGACAAATGTGGGAAATGTATGTGCTCTTGCACACCTTTACCTTAGAGAATTGATAAAGCCATAGGCTTGGTAGTCAAGGAGTATACCAAACAAAAACTTGATCATTCTCATGTAAACAAACAGTTTCAAACACCAAAAATATAAAAATGCATGATCAAAGTGCACTTTGATTCTTCAAACAACAAACACTTCAGTGGATGCTCATTAATATTGTTTACAATAATGAGTAATGTAAAAGGAGATGGCAAAAAGCAAAAAAGTCTAATTTTAGCAGGTGAGATTGACATACGTTGTATTGGGAAAAAACTGTCAAACCGTAATGGCTGCCGTTTTGGTCTAACATTTTTCATGATGTGAGTTGTCCAAATTAGTCTTAGACTTCAAAAAATGTAATCATCAATTTCAATCCCAGGAGGGATACTTAGTACGGGGATGTGCCACAAACAAATCAGGCTGTCTGGTATGCCAATGGGGCCTTTTTCTTGACAAAATGTGGTGTTTTGATGGAGTATGTTTTCCAAAATTTTCTGAAATTTGCACCAAAATGGCGCAAATGTTTATTTCCCCCCTAAATTTCAAACAAAAATCAGCCTAAATTCGTGTAAAATTAGCATAAAATTTGTACGTGCACTTATGCGATTGGCTTGATTGCAGAGCTCCCTTCTGGCAGTAGTAACAATACCACTGCCAGATATTTCGGGTAAGGACTGACAAGTGATTCTAGTTCAAAGTTCATTTTAATGCATGTCTTTCTTGCTTTGAATTATTTTTTGTATACATTCTATCACGTGTCAGTGATCCCTCAAATTAATTGCACTTTTGGGAGAGAATTCGGAGCTACACATGCAATGCAGCGTGCTGCAATCCCGCTCCCCCCCCCCAATACATGATTAAACCACGACCACATCGTAAATACACACTGCATACTCGAGCTCGTCAACTACTAAACCATATATCGAATCCTTCCTGCTGGACATAAACTAATATGTAGGGATAATTTACCATAATTTCAAATATAGCTCACTTACCTCAAAAATACATTTCTAGCCATTTTACTTTAGCGTCGTCTTCAACATTTCACCAGTCACGTATATGTAAACAATGGGAACCAACTACTTGATCTCGTTTTGAGTTCCGAAGTCACGTGTCCGGCCCTCATCGGTAGGAGTTGGTCAATTAGAGATATGGTCTATTGAAACTCTGAACAAGAAGTTACCAGAGATTGTAAGTTCTTGCTCTGATAATATGCCACTGTATGAAATCATGATACAATGGTTATAACTGGTGCAGTTGATATTCAACCCATACAGTGGAGACTTGAGAGTGCGAGGTCCCCGCTGGGCCCCTGGCATTCCCCGTTCAAGGGTCACTAGTCAATGGAACTTAGGGTACATTAGAACATCTAGGGAAATAAAGGGAGAAGCTTCCAGGGCGGTGTAGGGCTGCAGGAAACACGAACCTATACGAGTCCCAAAGTAGTGTGTAATCTTGTATAGCAGACCTCTGTAGACTGGTCTGCAGGATGCACGAACCGATGACTCTGAACCGATGCTGAGCCATGATAATTATGTCAGTGACAACAAACTTTTGAGCGACTTTTCCCATCAATAGATTCATCAGTTTACAGGTGCCACATATTAATATTGGTTGCACTTATAAACTTCCGTGCGATTATAGGCTGGTCTTTACCACTTTTGCTCCTTGGTTAAAGAGTTGTATGTTTTCTTCAAATAGAGTAGGTCTAACACCTACAACGTAAGGAATTCTTTATTTCTACGAGGGTCATTCAAAAAGTTCTACTTGTTGTATCATAACTTTTGTTCTGTTGAAGGTAGATACTTGAAAATTTACACAAAAATAGCTAAGAATGTCATCTACACAAAGTGAAACAATCATATCAATATCTTTTCTAGATTTCTGTAGATTACCTGAAAACCACAGTAAGGTTAGGGTACACCGGAAACGGTAAAATATCTAATGACATTTAACCTGAAATTATATGTGCAGCTTATGTATTAAAAACCATCTGTAAACCCAAAAGTTATGTAAGTTACAGAATAAATTTGATATGAAAGTGTACCTAACAGTCCAACAAGTCATTTGTCACTAATAAAGTAAACTTGTTACAGACATAAATTACCCAGAATCCCAAAATTTGAAAGGATGTCTTGTACCCTCTCAGGATTACGAATATTAGCATAGTGTGTTTCTCTGTAGCCTGACTTTTCCAAGTGCGTTTTTATGTAAAAGGCAACAGTTGAAGTTACTACACCACATTTTTTATCAAAAACATGAATTTGGTTGCTTATGTTATCTACCATGAAAATATTTTAAAAATAAAGCTTTACAATGCTACCATTTTGTATCTTGTTTTATTAAGGTCAATTTCTTCGTAAACTGTGTCTTTGGTGATTTTGATATTATTGCTGAGGGGCTATTTGTTCCTATTATTGTTATCCTTGTGAATTACCATTATTTGCAGTCTGGGTCAGCTTTTTTAATCATCCCGCATAATTGTATGTTCATTCTTATGTTTTACAATTTTTTTTACTGTGTAGCAATACTACATGGCTAGATTATGGCCTTTTTAATTCACTGTATTTGAGCCACTTTTAAAAATGTTGCACATATTTTGACCGTTTCCGGTGTAACGAATCCCTCCGTGGTTTTCATGAAACTTACAGAAATGTAGATAAGATATTTATATGATTGTTGCACCATGTGTAGGGGACATTCTTAGCTATATATTGGCCAAATTTTAAGTAGCTACCTTTATTAGAACAAAAGTTATGATACAACAGGTAGAACTTTTTGAATGACCCTCGTATATGACTTTTGACTCAATTGTTAAAATTCATTGGCATAGCAGTCGGGAAGGGTGATCAAAAGTAGATCAAATAATGTTGTAATTTACGAAATTTTGTAAGAATAGCAATTTTGATCTATTTAAATTCAAAGATTGTAAGCCAGATCTAATCAGAGTAGGACAACTTGACAAGTACTAAAGGAGTCGGCATATATGAGACTACACCAACCAACGCTCAACACAGATCGGGGCAGCACACACTTCCGGGAATCTACGAGATCGAATTTCAGATCAAGTATACCTTATTTTCGCTGATGAAGGACGAAGCATCGTCTCAAAATTTCAAGGTACATGTTTAATAATATTAGTGTTGTGATCAAACCTATAATTATTTGCACGATATTTCCGTAACCTGACCAGATGTTCTGATCACCTATTCTGACCACTTGTTCTGACCACCTGTGAATTACGCTAGCCTAAACGTAGGCGTATGATTTTCTCAAATGTGTAGCTAGCATCGAGATACGTGAACCGTTAGTTACATCAAAACATATACAATGGATTGAGATTTCAGCTTTAAGACATTTGAGCTATTTGAAACAATGTCTTCTAAACAACTGCGCTCGATGCCCTTAGTAATATAATAGTAAATTTGCTGGAGTTTTGGTGTATAATTTTGGAAATGAGAATAGCAAAAATTGACGTTTGAGTGTTTATGGTTTTGATGCTGTGGAATAATATCTATATAGATGGATTAGGCTTAGCATGTAAAATATAAGTGGAATCAATTAGGAAAAGTTCCTTGGGGGTCTTCAATACTGAAGTAATCTTGACGTGAGCATCTTGAGGAGCGGGTGAGTAGGCTTGAAAAGGGAGTCTTGAGGGCAGCACATAAAAGTACCCCGGAGTTTTCGCCTAAAACACCCTCGCATATATTGAGCGGCACATCTCTGTCAATTCATATTTAGAGGTTCCACCTCACACGGTGCTCACATATAAATGACGTACGAGTGCCACCGAGCATGCCGTACACTTCGGAAGTAAAGGTATTTTGGTGACAAATTGAGTCGAAAAAGCGGACCTTTCAGTGACAAAGTGCAAAAATAAGGGGTCTTTGGGCAAACTTCACACAAAAAAACAGGTTTTTTTAGGGTCAAACTGGTCAAAATTCACAAAAATGTCGACAAATTTTGCAGAATTTTGTACGATTTTTGCGATTTTTTTTACAAATTTTGCAAAATGGTGGGTCATTGAGTGACGAAGATTTTTAAAACATAGGGGGGTCATTGAGTGGAAGTTGGTAAATATCTTTTGGTGAGAGCAAGCGAAAAAGGGGTCCTTTTGGTGGCACATGGCGCGTTGAATGAAAACAAGGATTTAGGTTGGTTTTGACAATCACAGTTAGGATCCCGGGGGTGGGGGTCACTTACATTGATGGAAGGTACGGGTATGTGCCACTTTCAAGACCCCGTTTTCAAGCCTCCTCTTCCGGTCCCAAACTGATGCCCATTTCAAGATTACTTCAGAAGACCTCATTTTCAACGAAAATGGCTCAAAACCATGTTTTAATAAAGTTTTCAACCTAATTTTTAGCGATTTTCAACTCAAACAATTGTAATTTTACGAAAAAACAAAGACCTCAATTCGGGAAAAATCAGTTCCATATACCCTATTTTTGACCAAAATCACGGTTCCGCAAGGCCCTATATGTTGGATATCCCGCGCGGCACATATCCAATTATTTTTGAGTACCACCACGCGGTTAGGATTCTCGTTTAGGGTATCAAAACAAATACTTTTAAGACTTAGTATGTATTTTCAAAGACACTCCTCTCTCATAGGGTATATTTATAACAACTACCCATTTTACATTTGTTATCATATTTCGACAGTTATTGGTGGCAAAAATGTGTGTGTTTTAATTCTGCTTGTCCTTTGCTTAGGGTGTTTTACAGTACTGATGTTTTATGTCCGCATCACTGTCTAATTTTGATTTATTTTATATCAGCGTCAATGCTTAGGGTCCTTTTAACAATGTTTAAACCTTCCAATTCCTTGTTTAGGATATCTGTGACAAATATTAGGAATCCTATAGCTATAGGGGGATTTGGATAGTCAATTCAAGCGCATGATTACAAGTTCAACAGGTGAGTGCCCCATCCCCCGGGCGAACAACCTTGCTGACAATTTGGATTTTACAAAACAAATAAGAGTAGGCCTATTGATCGATACGGCCTTGTTCAAATAAACAGTGGTTTGCGTTACAAACTCAAGGGGGAAACACCATCAGTTCTAGTTGTTTTCAATTTTAATACAGCGTTAAATAATAATCATAATAAAGAATAAAATATATTTTGGACTAACTTGAAGAATACCCGGCAAGCCTGGCCCTTCAAGCTAACTAAATCCTAAATGTTATCATAAGCCAAACTTTTAAAACATTATACCGTAGGGGGACACATTAAATCTTCTTTGCAAGTTTTAACATAAAGGGGATTTCTTTCACCGGTACATATACTACGTAACCAAACTAAATGTACCCCTTTTTCAAGACACACTGGGATCTAACAAACGTCGATATACCAATTTTTTTCATTGGACGTTTACCAGTGTTTTTTTATTACTCAACCAATTGAATATAACGTTACATATTTAGACTCCATCGCAGTTCGGTGATTTTCAGGTGACTTTTTAGGAAGAATTATATTTCTTTTTTTTAAATTACATAAATGTCGTTCATTTAAAAACAACAATTTGTTACAATAAAAAGGATATAATTTGAATAAGTCTTTCTGAGCCATGATTTTATTAGAATTCTGGCATAATTTATATATATTCACAATATTAATTCTGTAGAAGACTTAGAATTGGTCGTCTCTAATAGCGCTCGATGCTTCGGCATCGAGCGAAAAATTGTGTCAAAGTAGAAATTTCGGAAAACCGTGCACGCTTTTGCGAGCCGCTGTGAGCGGCTTGCCTTAGTGAAAGACTTAAGACTGTGAAGACGGTCTTTTCTTTACAATGTAAATTTTATTTTATATGCCAAATTTATATCCGTCAACTTAATTTTGTCGATATTTTACCGATATAATGGTGGTCGGAACAGGTGATCAGAATATGTAGTCAGAACACGTAGTCAGGTTACGGAAACACCGTTATTTCCATGATTATTTTGTGAAAAACATCTGTCAATCTTAAATTCTTAATATTGCTCGACCTTTTCAGCTCTGGTACCGTCGACAATATTTGTATACTATTAATGTTATTGTCTTTTGACACCCACACAAAAAGAACAATCTGCTACATTTTGAGTCTAGTATATATATTTATCTTTGTACTTCTAGCACCCCTATCGTGGGAATACTAACACATTTTGAAGACAAGGTACTATATCCTATCATGCACCGACAGACGATACAACGATCAGCTCTTGGCAGAGTAGCCGAGATTGGCGACCTCTATGACGTCAGAACAGATAGCTTTGTGGTAAGATTGATACATTGATAAAATTGGTTTATGCTGTGGTCGCATTACCACTCGTTGCCGATCGGTGCCAGTGGTAATCGGAAGGAAGCCGCAACACCGCAACGCCGGTATGACATCGTAATGACACCGGTGAATGCTTGTGATACCCGGTCGGTCACCGGACGGCCGCCAGTTGTTATTGGACCAAAACGGATACCCTGGTCACATAACCTTGCGTCGAGGTTACGATGTGTTTACGGCGTCATACCGGGTAGACATTCAGCGGACACCAACCAGACATCGGCCGGTGACGGAGATCAAACGATGTCCGTAAGCCGTAGACAAGCCGAAAGCATGCTGCAAGAATCTAATCGTAGTTAATACAACGTACGTTGTCTTCAGTAATGGTACTAAAAATAACAATCGCCGCCCGACCAGTAACCGACCAGGCAACGCAAACATTCATCGATTTGTCATACCGATGTTTCGGCGATGCGGCTTCAGCGGTCGGTGGTTATATGACCATACACGTCTAGCCCTTTTCTATTCATAAATTATCCATTGTGTTTCTTTTGTTAAAAGTTCGTTGCCCCGAACGTTATTTTTAAGAATGAGGTCTAGAGCTGTTATCTAA
>JXSR01S019928.1:17320-47028 GCA_000969725.1 Ophiothrix spiculata | reverse complement strand
ATGAATGGACAGTAAAAAAGTATATTTTGTGTGTATCCCATCATGCATTGCTCCCCTGAGAAATTTTGTCCAGGAAGACATGTGAATAGGTAGTATTTGAAACACGTCCCAACAATTCAACTTGGAAAGGGTTAATATAATTGTCTTTAACAGTACTCAATTAATCAAAACCTGTGTTCTGACCTCTTTGAGTTCCAATGACACCACCTATTCATTACCAGTACTACATACCTACATGGGAGTTCTTTGAAGAATAAACCACAAATGTACCAAGTGATACATGGTCTACTTTCGATTATGCTGTCAATATATAATTGTCTCTACTAATTATAGACAGTCTGTCTGGAGTGGTACATGGGTCTGTCTGAAGTAATACTTGGAGCCATGTACCATTGGGCTTAGCGTACAAGTCTCTTGATACAACTATTACATAATCCTCTATTGAATGTAAGACATAATGGTGCTACATGTCATGCATGAGCAGATTAACATGTAGATGGTTTCAAAATATTATTTTTTGCAAGACAATCAACTTTCATGCCTGACTTGTATTTGGTCACTTTTTGTTAAGTATCACCAATCTTCCATTCTCCATCTTATCAACAGGAAAATCACATTTCAAAATTAGCACTTAATTTTTACATCTCAATAGTGAAAACCCTACATTGTGCTTCAGTATTTGTACAAAACACAATTTGGCACAGCTCAACATATACAACGTACCCAGCAAGCAGATTGCATCAACATTGATGTTTAGAGATGTTCTGCATCCACAATCATAACATACCTAGAATTTCAGTTCCACATATCTCCATTCACAATCATAACATACTGCTATTGAATTTCAAAATATATCATTCTTATCAAACCAAAACAACTAATCTGCTAATTGAACAATATCTGAAAGGCATTTATTTCCATATACTGGGTTCAATTTTTTAAGATTAGTAATCTGATACATAGACTTATCTCTTTATCTTGTTATTGCACTATCTAATTAGGAACATGCTTCAGCTAAGAAAATTTTTAATCATTTTCATGTTTCAAAATATGCCACAAGAAAGTAGATTATAGTTGTAGAATTTGTATGACTTTACATGCTTCACTTAATGATTCATTTCAACATGAAAGTAATCATGTGTGTTCAAATAATTGCACACTCTATATGAGCTATTAGCTCAAGTCATTTACCCCGATTTACGTCAAATCTGTAAGCTTTTACGATAAAAATTTGGCACCTATCCCGAGTCTGGTTGCTACTTGCCTCCAGATGCTTGTGCTTGTGTTGGTATTTGAGCGTGAAAGTTTAGTGTAACATAGAAAATGTCTTCTAGCAATGACAAGTAGAGGAAGAAAAAGAAGAAAAATAGGCCTAGGGGTTTTATGTTCTGCAGTGTCTTCATTTCAATGTTGCTTTGCGTGTATGAAACTCGAGACTTGTTTCAGAATTTTTGATTGTTTTTATTTCTTGCTGGTTTGAAAGTGATAATGTGAAGATGATGAGGAGTGTCATAATTCAGCTTTATGAAATCAGTTAATCATGATTAATGAAATTAAATGAAATTAAGTAAGGTAATGTAATACTTGAGACAGTTGACACTTATAAGACATGTAGCGATATCAAGTTTCAGGCATTTTGTCAGGTAAATTGTATTTTTGCTCTCAAAAGATGGCAGAAATTTCATTAAATTTGTGACTTGATGAAAAATGATATTTTGCAAGTGTCATTTCACTTTCTTGTTGTCAATGATATGTTATATATTATTAACAAGCTTTCAATGACAATATAAAGGAGTTTGGATATTCGAAAAATTGAAAAAGATTAATTTTGTTGGCAGTACATGAAGTTCCTGTTTCAAGAACATGTTATAAATGTCTGTTAATGATTCAGTCAACAAATGAAGTTTAGATATAAAGTTTTAGATGCTGTACGCTTTCATTTATTTTAATCATTAGATTTTTGTATAGCCATTTGTTTGTTCTCAGATTAGTATCAATCCGCTGGTAGAATGGGCAGTTAGCTCTCAAGTTGCAATTTACTAAAGTGAAGTAATCATGGCTACTCTGTATAATGCAAACCACACAAAAACACATTTTAGTTATATTGTGACAAGGTGAACCATTTGCACATATATCAGGAACTTGGCCATGTACTTAGAGCTAGAGCTGTCACCCAACAAGATGGGACTATTTGCTTGGTCACGTCACATATCAAGAACTTGGCCATGTACTTAATGTGTTCAAGAGCTGGAGCAGTCACCACTGCAGAAGAACTCTTCAATTTCCTTCCATGAGTTGAATTTCAATGCAGGTATCAGCTCAGCAGCTATTTATTTACAAGTACCAGGTGTCCCAAAAAATGGTTACATGTAGAAAAATAACTGTGTGCTAAAACTATAGTAGTTAGAAAAACGAAACTTTGCACAAATTATATTAAAACCCTCTTCTAGAAAATTGTAAAATTTTGATATCACAGCGTTATTAGTTTTTGAGTTATTAACAAAGGAAGATACCTATACTAGAAACGCATTTGTTCAAAATTCAACAAAATAATAAGCACACACGTTTTGTGACATTTTAATGTGCATTTTTTCGAAATGATCATGATCAGACTTTGTATCAAACTAAATTTGATATAATTTTTAATGAATAATGATTGAACTCTCTTTTAATTTATCTATTATGCAAATTAGGGATACCTGCATTCCATGCATTCCAGAATGAGTTGTTTATATTGAACTTGTCAATCAAGTTGTGGCGCGAAAGTTGATGAATACGCATAAAGCACAATAAATACAGGGTGCACCTGAAAGAACTTGTTTCACTTTCAATGCCTTCATTTTATTCAAATCTTTGAGAAATGCTTTGCAATTAGACATCACAGCATAATAATATATTACAAATACTAACTATTATGGGGAAAACTAACTATTATGAAAAATAGTTGAACTTCACTCTAGTGATCGTGGCTAATGCCTTTAAATCCAGGGTGCACCTGAAAGAACTTGTTTCACTTTTAATGCCTTCATTTTATTCAAATCTTTGAGAAATACTTTTCAATTAGGCACAATCTAAAATTAAAGTTACAGCATAATAATATATTACAAATACTAACTATTACGGGGAAAAGTAATTTAAAGACTATCAAGTAAACAAACCTAGCTCCAAAATGTAGTTTAATATTTTGATAAACCTTAGTTAATTTTTGAAATGTTTCACGGATTTTGTCATTTACTTTATTTACTACGAAATAAAGAAGCCCTCCTCCTAAAAAATTATTATTCCTCATTCTCTAGCCAACAATAAAAACCAAATCTCTTGACCTAAGTAACATTTTCACAAGAGCTGCTTTAATTGATAATCCTCTATTGAATGTAAGACATAATGGTGCTACATGTCATGCATGAGCAGATTAACATGTAGATGGTTTCAAAATATTATTTTTTGCAAGAATTTTAAAAGAACATGTTATGCCAATCAACTTTCATGCCTGACTTGTATTTGGTCACTTTTTGTTAAGTATCACCAATCTTCCATTCTCCATCTTATCAACAGGAAAATCACATTTCAAAATTAGCACTTAATTTTTACATCTCAATAGTGAAAACCCTACATTGTGCTTCAGTATTTGTACAAAACACAATTTGGCACAGCTCAACATATACAACGTACCTAGCAAGCAGATTGCATCAATATTGATGTTAGAGATGTTCTGCATCCACAATCATAACATACCTAGAATTTCAGTTCCACATATCTCCATTCACAATCATAACATACTCCTATTGAATTTCAAAATATATAATTCTTATCAAACCAAAACAACTAATTTGCTAATTAAAGAATATCTGAAAGGCATTTATTTCCATATACCGGATTTTAATTTTTAAGATTAGAAATCTGATACATAGACTTATCTCTATATCTTGTTATTACACTATCTAATTAGCTAAGAACATGCTTCAGCTAAGAAAATTTCAAATCATTTTCATGTTTCAAAATATGTCACAAGAAAGTAGATTATAGTTGTAGAATTTGTATGACTTTACATGCTTCACTTGAAGATACATTTCAACATGAAATTAAACTCTGAAGTAATCATGTGTGTTCAAATAATTGCACGCTCTACATGAACTATTAGCGCAGTCATTTACCCTGATTTACGTCAAATCTGTAAGCTTTTACGATAATTTGGCACCTATCCCGAGTCTTGTCGCTACTTGCCTCCAGATGCTTGTGCTTGTGTCAGTATTTGAGCGTGTGAAAGTTGAATGTAACACAGAAAATATCTTCTAGCAATTACAAGTAGAGGAAGAAAAAGAAGAATAAAGTAGGCCTAGGGGTTTTATGTTTTTTCAGTGTGTTCATTTCAATGTTTCTTTGCGTGTATGAAACTCAAGACTTGTTTCAGAATGTTTGATTGTTTTTATTTCGTGTTGGTAAGAAAGTGATAATGTGAAGATGATGAGGAGTGTCATAATTCAGCTTTATGAAATCAGTTAATCATAATTAACCCTTACCCTCCTACGTACTACAAAGTACTACAGTAAGAAATCAAGAATTAGCCTAAGTCCCAATACGTCACAGACGGCGAATGTAAATGATCAGGAAATTGCTGCCCGGGCAGGCCGTGCTCGGTGGCTTGGTATAGCTGGACATTGGGTCGGGATAGCGGGGGTCATGGGTTTCGAATCCCAGGGGGATCCGAGGGGAACCGGAAATTTTTTCATGACGTATTCGAACTTAGACTGTATTTAAACGTGCGAGAGTAAGGGTTAATGAAATTGAATGAAATCAAGTAAGGTAATGTAATACTTGAGACAGTTGACACTTAGGAGACATATAGCGATATCAAGTTTCAGGCATTTCGTCAGGTAAATTGTATTTTTTCTCTCAAAAGGTGGCAGAAATTTCATTAAATTTGTGACTTGATGAAAAATGGTATTTTGCAAGATTCATTTCACTTTCATGTTGTAAATGATGTATTATATATTATTAACAAGCTTTCAATGACTAATTAAAGCAATACTATAATATTTTGATCAAAAATGTTTTTAGAGTAAAAACATCATAAAATGGAGGAATGTGACTATCTAAAAGCGTTTTCAAGTGTATTTTGTGAAACAAATATATTTTCCACCACAGAATAGATACAAATCACATGCATCATACATGTGGAATTAAATTGGGATCCCGAATTTCATTCACCAAATGGTCATAACAGAAAAGGCACGCATCTTTGAGCCAAATCCTTTGGAGGGTTTTCATATCTACCAAAAACAAACACAATAACATTTTTAACACTTTATAGTATTGCCTTAAAGAAAGGAGTTTGGATATTCTAAAAATTCTTACGTTATTAAGCTTACCATACTTGTGAGTGACGGCGAATTGGTACCGGAAGTTGATAAATGAGGTCGCGATCCCGGAAATAAAGCAAAAGTTCTTCACTACTTCCGGGTTACCGTCACCAGGTAGCGACTGTTTAACAGTAAATTGCCGTATTTTTAAAGCTTACATGACAAATGTGTGTACTTTTGATGTTGAAAATTTGCCTGTAATAAACGCCCCCCTTTTGGAAAAATGCATCGCCCCCGGAGCGTTTATTAGGAACAACACGGTATCAAGTACTTGGCTACATACTTAGTGTGTTCAAGAGCTGGAGCAGTCACCCCTGCAGAAGAACTCTTCAATTTCCTTCTATGACTTGAATTTCAATGCAGGCCATCAGCTCAGCAGCTATTTATTTACAAGTACACCTGCTCATATTGAAGCTGTTTTAGGTACGGGCTAAGAATTAATTTTGGCACTGGTTACCCTGGTAAAAATAAGTACTATTCTAGTACGACATTCCTGAGGTGTACATTTGGAAAAGCATTCCAGTACAACAATGAATGAATAGATGGTTTTAAATAGACCCTTTTAGACCATTCTACATCCTATCCAACTTTATTATATTCCCATCCAGATATAGCATCAAAAATAGATTGTATTAATAATGAACTCTGTGAAATAAGTAATTGGTTTAAAGCAAATAAATTGTCAGTTAATGCTAGTAAAACCAATTATATGATAATGGGAACAACGCATATTACTAATAAGTACGTAGATTTACGTTCATGTATTCACGAGGAAAGCAGGGTTTACAGTTCAGCGGATGTTCCTCTAAATGACAAGGATAAAAATATGCATTTAGATAAACAGAAGATTAGTATTATTTTGGATAATGTGTCTTTAAAGTTGAAACACTATGTACCGGAACACATATTGCATTCTCTGTACTGTACTCTTGTTTTACCTTACATAAATTATGGTATTCTAATTTGGGGAAATACTTATAAGATATATCTAGATAAAATTCATAAATTGCAAAAGTGGGCTGTAAGAACAATCTCGCTTGAGCATTATAGGTGCCATGCCAATCCGCTCTTCAAAAAGCACAAACTTTTAGATGTGTATGATACATATAAATTGGATCTTAGTGTATTTATGTATAAACATCAAGCAGGGTTGTTACCAAAGACATTTATCAATTACTTTCGTAAACACAATCAAAATCATAATTATTCTACAAGAAATGCCCAAAATTATAGCATCCATAACTCGAAGAAATGCTTTTCTGATAGATCAATTCGAACATCTGGTCCAGGTCTATGGAATTCTCTGGATAGAAAAACAAAACAATCTAAAACTGCCAAAGAATTTCGATATAAGTTCAAAAGAAACCTTTTAGATTAGAAACATATACTTAAGCTTTGTGATATAAATTCAACAATATATTGTACAATCATATGATTTGTTTTGAAGTTTTGGGCATGTCTTGTCTTTTGTGCGTCGGATTTGTGACTGTTTACTTTCTCCTAGTATTGTGTTATTAGACTATTAGGCCCTACTTTGGGGATGGCCCATTCAGGCCCTTTTGGCCTTTTGCCATCTCCTCAATATCATTCTTTGTTGTATTTTATGTATAATTATTTTGTTTTGTTCTAAGCTCTGTTCAGTGTATTTGAGTGTGATATTGGAATAAATTGATATGATATGAATTGATATGAATTGATACACACAAAGTATATATTTAAAGAGTTACCACTCATTCACTCAGCCAATCAGAGTGGGAATTCCCCTTACCTTGAGCCGCACATGAGTTGAATCTTAATATAGGATGACAGCTTAGTGGCCGGCTATTTCATGCCTCTTGTTTGACTGAAATTCTATCATCTGGAGCCGCACATGAGTTGAATCTTAATATAGGATGGCAACTGACTGGCCGGCTATTTCATGCCTCTTGTTTGACTGAAATTCCATCATCTGGAGCCGCATATGAGTTGAATCTTAATAGAAAATTGCAGTGAAGAAGCTTTCTATCCTCTGATCCATATTAATTTACAACTGTCCATTCCTCCCACATTGTTCAACTTCTAGAGTGTAATTTACTAAATTGTAATTAAATCTTGACTCAGCCTGGGATTGTTTTTCTACTACTAGTATAATTTGGTCAATTTTATCTTAATGAGATATAAGAGTCTTAGATTTGTTGAAGCAAGTGTCAATTTTAATTGAAATCATGAGGTATGTGTGATACAAGGCGGAATCTATTGGTCAGTTTTAATTAGAATTGTGCAGTACAAGATCTTTTGACTTTGTGATGCTAATACAAGATGAGCGACTTAAAAATGATAAGATATGTAGCTTTCATGCAGAAAACTAGTACTGCCAGAACTAAAGTTACTGGTACCTCTTAAACTTAAATAATTGCACAAACCATGACCAGACATGTGGCTAGTTGATTAATATCTTGAGGTGTAAGAGTTGCATCAAAAATTTGGACGCCTCGTATACTACATGAGCAATTAGAAAAAGTCATTGAGCTAAAACTCTAGTATTCTTGATGCTTCAACATGAGTAGAATCTTAAATCAGAGAGTCATATTGGTTTGCTGTGAATTTCTCCCTCATATTAATAAGCCATAACAATTCACCAACATTTTCAACACCCTCTTAGAAATCCTTGTTTGCTCAGAAATACTCAATAACATCAGACTAACCCATTAATTTAGCATGGTAACATATCAAACCAATCCATTAATTTAGCATGGTTAGCTACTAATAAAGCATTTTGCTCATCTCTCATGATTCACAGATTTTGGAAAATCATACTTAGGCAGCAATTATAATATGTTAATATGGTCCCTTTTTATTTCCATGATGTGGGTTGGGTAAACAACCAATCAACCATTTTTTTTTCTATTAAGCATACCAATTTTGAGCTAATTTAGGCTTTTTCATGTTAAAGTGAAATGGTCTTTAATTAACAGACTCTAATGATCCAATAGATTCACTCAAAGTTTGCTGTGTAATTAGCACTAATGGATTTTGAGTTTACATGTAGGTTTTTAGTACATTTTAAGCATATTAAAAATTTCTAGCCTGAAATGAGCAATAAATATTTCAACGCTGCTCCATATACACTGCACGAGTTTTATTTACATAGAGATGCTTGCATGAGCACAGCATATATCTGTACACTAAATTTCGTTCCAGCTGATTGTTTTCTGACTTCGATGTCCGAGAAGACAGCAAAAACGTGGGCAGTTCTTCATAACCAATCGAAGGCAATCGAAAAAGGGCAGACAGAAATTAAGAGTTTCATGAAAATAGCAAACAGAAATGAATTGATTATTTAGGTATAGATAGTGTAACAATTATGAATACATAAGCCTGAGGTCCATTTATGGTATGATGCAACTGGAGTGCAGTGCATCATTTATCACACTGACATACTTTGCTGCAAGAAACTGCAATGTAGCATTGCAGTTAAGTTATATATATTTTTACTTGATTTGAATCAACTACCGTAATGTGTGGTATAAGTAATTGATACTTATATCTCAATTTATTTACCATACTCCTTTGCTGTTGCTACCTCACTCTTTCCCCTCCCCAAACATACCTGATAAGCCTGTATTGTATAATCTTGCAGACCAACTCTGTCTAAATTTGTATCCTATCATTACTGTAAATATTGAGTCAGGTCTCAAATCTCAGTTGACACATTGTCAGTAAATATGATATTTGGGTCGGCATCAAATATTCACTTTATTTGACATACATCTTTCCGTACTATTTGACATGTTGAGAGTAGAATGAAGCATGTCTTTTCAGATATTAATAAAGTAGATTTTCCTGCTCTGCATATATTTTTGTGCTAAACTTATTGGAATAAATCACACAAAAGCATGAAGTAGTTAGACCCATAGTCATAAGGCAGTGGAAGGACTGCAAAAATGTTGATTTTTAATACAATGTGTCAAATACAAGTACGAAAGGGTTTTAAGTAAAAAACCTCCCCTTTTTACAACACGTAAAGAAAATAGATTTTTTACAATTGTTAGACCCCCATAAAGACTGAACATTAGGGCGCAAAAATTTTACCTCTCTCTCTCCCCTCAACCCCAAGTTAAATCCTTGCTACAAGTCTAAGAAATGAATTTTTAAAATTCTGAAAATCACAGACTTACACCAAAGAATATCTTTGCTTACACACATGACATTTTTGTTCATATTGCAGAGTTTATGCAATTACAGGTAGTTTGCAAAGACTTAAAAAATCGCAGACTAAAACTAGACATTTTGTTCATATTGCAGAGTTAATGCAATTGTAGGTAGTTTGTAAAGATTTTAATCCAAATTTTCACTCAATCCCAGGACACAATCAGGTTTGGTCAATAGTTTTGGAAAAAGATTTCAAAATGTTCTGTCTTGCATCCAACATATTCCAAATGAGGTTGGCGAGATTAATCGAAGAAAATTGAGATTAGAATATTTACTTTTTTACCATCACCATAATTATGAGCGCCTTGTATTTCAGTATCCTCTCCGTGTCTGCTCATACATTATCTTATGATTAAACAAGATGGGGTTGTTTACATCTCAGTCTTCAAGTTTAATAAGCCTTGCCTGAATTTCAGACTTGGGAGTGAGGGACGGTGTTACCATATTGAACTATATCGGACTTTATAAGTATATTAAGTAACACTATTTATGAGGGAGTATATATAAATACTTACACAATTTGCTTGCTGAAATTTGTGGATTAGTGTATCTATAGTCGACTTTCAACTGTGTATCTTTTTGGCTCATTTCAGAAAAATCTGAGCCTGTAACTTTGCCACAAGAGAGTGAATGGGTCGGATGGATGGTGCTACTATGTATGGCCTTTACAGATGGAGATGGGACGGAGTGTCTTGAAAGAGAATCATTTACTAAATTAGCTAATTACCAAAAAGTAAGTCTGATTATTATCAGTTTCTATTAGATTCATTATCGAGTGATTAACTAGCTTTGAATGATCAAATCATTTCATCTTGAGTGAGATATTGAATGGGTTGTGGGATGATAAGAAAAAGGTAAAGGTTAAGGGGATGTCCTGTATTTGGCACAGGTCACAGTGTCTATCTCTCAAAATGATGAGGTCAGACTCTACTTTTTGTTTTATTTTTTGGAGGGGATTGACACACCTCCTTCCCTATGAGTCTGTTACCTTCCTAACATTGAAGAAAACCATTACTCATATGTGGCTGTCCAGCCCATATGAGCCGTAAATGCCAGAAACTTCATTTAGTGCTACAGGGGAAAAATGAATGTCAAGGTCTTAATTTGATTTTTTGAAAGATTCACAATCCTTGTGCTTACTGTAAACAAAACACCAGCAAAGTTTCATTTCAAGAAAATGATAGGAAGTATGAAATGAATCTGCATATATTTAAGACAATCAACAGAAAATAAAGGGCATGCAGATCTTTAAACACATTTATATCAGTTACTTCCTGACAAACTTTAATGGACCATAACTTGACTTCTGGAAATCGTGTGAAGTTCATTGAGATTTCGTTTTAATCCTTAAAACATGGTTTTTGCAAATATTTAAAAAAGTGAAAATGACAAGAGGGGACATTTACGGCTGGTTTGGGATGGATGGTCATATATTATGGCTTTCACAGATGTAGGTGGCATAAAGTCTTTATTTAGATGGACTGCTTACTAAGTTAACTAGTAAAGTAATTTTATTAAAAAACTCGGAAGTCATAATTTGTTTTTTTGATATATTAACAGATAAATAGAATACCAGGAATACGGAATATTTTATGGAGGAAAGATGGTTTTTGTCATACCATGAATCAAGCTAGGAGGATTCCAGGTGAGTAAGAGATGAAATAACAGATAAACAGAATACCAGGAATAAGGAATATTATATGGAGGAAAGATGGTTTTTGTCATACCATGAATCAAGCTAGGAGAATTCCAGGTTAAGAGATTAAATAATAGATGCCAAGAGGTGTCCTCAATCGATAGGGGTTCACATCCATGAAATAACAGATCCTATAACTTGAAATCCACCCAAGATGCCACTGAGGTATCCTCATTGGTTGTGGGTTCACATCCATGAAATAGCAGATCCTATAACTTGAAATCCACCCAAGATGCCACTGAGGTGTCCTCATTGGTTGTGGGTTCACATCCATGAAATAGCAGATCCTATAACTTGAAATCCACCCAAGATGCCACTGAGGTATCCTCATTGGTTGTAGGTTCACATCCATGAAATAGCAGATCCTATAACTTGAAATCCACCCAAGATGCCACTGAGGTATCCTCATTGGTTGTAGGTTCACATCCATGAAATAGCAGATCCTATAACTTGAAATCCACCCAAGATGCCACTGAGGTGTCCTCGTTGGTTGTGGGTTCACATCCATGAAATAGCAGATCCTATAACTTGAAATCCACCCAAGATGCCACTGAGGTGTCCTCTTTGGTTGTGGGTTCACATCCATGAAATAGCAGATCCTATAACTTAAAATCCGCCCAAGATGCCACTGAGGTGTCCTGGTTGGTTGTGGGTTCACATCCATGAAATAGCAGATCCTATAACTTTGAAATCCGCCCAAGATGCCACTGAGGTGTCCTCAATGATTAGGGGTTCACATCCATGAAATAACATATTTGTCCTTGATGTTGTTTGAAAGGTAAGCATAATTAAGATTATGATATCTGATTTTTTTGAATGCAACACTGCATATGCTTGTAGATTTAAGGAAATATTAAGAAAAATGTTTAGTCTCTAAATGTGTTTTTAAAATGCATGAAAATATTTATTGACGTTCTGGGTTCAAACTCTAGGGGGAAACAACAATTTTGACACCTTCACTGATGGTATTTAACAAAGTGGAGAAGCAAACTTTTTTATAATTTACATGATCCTGTTGATAATGCAAAGATGATTTCTTTGAATCTTGCCTTAAATTTGCTGTCATGATGAAGTTTCATGTTAAGTGACATCATTGATACTCCTGGGATCTGAAACGTGCGAAATAAGCCTGTTTTGCTTGCTGAAGAAATCGAATCAGATATGCCTCATAATGTTGTCATTTATTATCCTAACCTTGGCTGTGAAATCAATGGTACATTGTAAGGTCCCAGGCATCGCTGATCCATAATGACGATGTATTAAGGTATTAACCTTTCTTACTTTTAAGAATAGGGGAAGCTCCAGTATTTGTAAAAAATTATATTAAAATGATACATTTTAGCATCAGACACTTGATCTTTATGTTGTAGAAAATTCTATGGTAATATGTCTAACATTGTATAAATGCAGTAAGGTCTCAGTGCATGGGTAGGACTCACCAATTCATCAACAGATGCAATGCACAAACATTTTAGTGATTAAACTATCAAATAATGAAATTTATGTTGCAGTGACATAAAACAAATATTAAACGCTTATTTTGTGTAATGGGAAAATATACCATCCTTTATTGAAAGTTTTATTTTTCCATTAACGGTCTGTAAACTGGAACTATCAAACTTTTATATTGCGGGATGGCATATTTCTCCTATCAGACTTCCATATTACAGCACATAACACAATATCAAAACAGCCTCCGCAATATCATGACATTGTTGCAATATGCGAGACATAAAGCCATAAAATAAAGGATAAATTACCCTGAGCTGACATCAATAAGACACCCATGCCCCCTTAATTTCAATATTCCTCTACCCTCTTGATTCCAATTCCGTGACATTTTTGCAATATGTGAGACATTGAGTTTGTTTTTCTTACACTTCATGTGAAAAGACTCATGTTAGCCATTAAATAAAAGATAAATTACCCTGACTGTAGATGGTTTCCAAATGTTACATGATGGAAACTGGAGCATGATTATGAGTCGGTTGTACATTATATAATAATGCTGCTCAGGCCTGATGCTGCTCCTTCATGGCAATTCAATCTGTAATTGCGAATGTGTGCATACAAACTTTTGAAATTGAAGCAGGCATAGTATGGAAATAATATCCATTGTCCATTCCAATGACATTTTTCCTTTATTGTAGGAACAAATATATTTCAAGTTTACTACTCTGACATGTTGGAACAGCAAAGCTCATTCTTCTTCTTTTGTTTTATCTTTTTCAATATAGCATTAAAGAAGAGCCAGATATCGCCTTTATGCTGGGTTCTTCCTAATCAATACGATCAATTCCTTGGTGTTGCTGATGGTCTAGGAAGCGACGTGAGGTGGGTCTTCAAGTCTACCAGTCCTGGGGGCACAATACAGGTCCTACAACCAACCAAAGAGAGAGACTATGCAAAAGTTAAACAGTAAGTATCATGTTGAGTCTCTAGTTATGGACAGGGTGGAGGGGACGGGTTTCAGATCAATTTCTTGGTGTTTGCTGATGGTCTAGGAGGCAATGTTTGGTGGGTCTTCATGGGGGCACAATCCAGGTCCTACAACCAACCAAAGAGAGAGACTATGCAAAAGTTAAACAGTAAGTATCTTGCAGGGTCTTTCCCTCAGAACAGGTGGAGGGAAGGGGTTTCAGATTGAAATTCCTTGGTGTTGCTGATGGTATAGGAAGCAACGTGAGGTGGGTCTTCAAGTCTACCAGTCCTGGGGGCACAATCCAGGTCCTACACCCAACCAAAGAGAGACACTATGCAAAAGTTAAACAGTAAGTATGTGTTTCAGGCAAGATTCTGGCCCCACGAACCTTGGGCTATAAAGTCGCTGATGTTAGTGTTGAGTTTGGAGGCAAAGTATGTGTAAAAGTCTTTTCTCACAATTTTAATATTTTTAGAGAAGCAAAATAAAGATACCTCTCCTATCGTCATACAAAAAAGGAGCAATTAAATATCCCTAAATGTGATAAATCAACCAGTTTTGAGAGATGATCTAAACCAGATGGAGTCTGGCCGGCAAGGTGTTCTGTTCCATCATTCAATGCCGCATCCAGAGGAAAACAGAAGAAATCTTATCTGAGTCCCAAGCAGGTTTTAGACCGGGCAGAAGTACTGTAGACCAATTGTTTTCATTACGCCAACTAGCAGAAAAGCATATTGAAATAGCTAAACCGCTCTACTGCTGTTACATCGACTTCCAAAAAGCCTTCGATACCGTGTGGCAGGAAGGTCTCTGGAAGGCCATGGATCATCTAGGCTATCCTCCAAAAATAATCAGACTTCTTCAGGGACTCTACTATACATCAAAAAGCTTCGTCAGAGTAAATCAAGATCTTACCGACTGGTTCTCTACCCATACTGGTGTCAGACAGGGTTGTATCCTCTCTCCACAGCTTTTCAACATCCTCTTTGAACTTGTCCTCCGTCTAGCAATCGAAGATCTGGAACTTGGCATCACTATTCAAGGCCAAGTAATCAACAATTTGAGATTTGCAGATGATATAGTGCTCCTTGCTGCATCTAAAAATGACCTACAGACACTAGTGGATAGAGTTCATGAATGGAGTACAAAGTTTGGCCTAAAAATAAACATCGGTAAAACCCAGGTTCAGGTCATAAGCAGGACCAATCAGAATATTGCTTCAACATTAATCAAAAAGAATTTGAACAGGTTGACTATTCATCTACCTGGGCGGAGTCATAACAAGCCTGGCTACCAGTGAGGATGACATCAAAAGGAGAGTTGGGCTAGCCATGGGAATCATACAAAAGCTAAACACAGTCTGGAATTCCAAGGAAATTACCATCCAAACCAAGCTCGAACTTTACAAAGTTCTAGTTTTATCTATAGCCACCTACGGTTCGGAAACTTGGACATAGAAGAAACAGGACAAACAACGTCTCAATGTATTTGAGATGGCTTGCCTCCGAAAAATCCTGAGAGTGACAAGGAGAGACAAAATGAGAAATCTGGCAATAAGAGATGCTCTAGACTTACACAAAACCATCACCAACCGGATTTTCACCAAGCAGCTAACATACTTTGGCCACATCAAAAGAATGCCACCATACCGATTCCCTAAAATCACTTTAGAGGGAATCATTCCAGGAACAAGACCTCAAGGCAGACCTCCACTAAGATGGCTGGACAACTTCAAGTCAAACTGCAAAGCCTTGGGAATAGATTCCGTTGTGGAAGCTGGACGAGCAACAAATGACAGAGCTGGACGGAGACTCCTGGTAGGAAGGCAGCTATCTCCGGAACCAATCGTTTTGGGAGGACAGCTTTAAGTCAAGTCAGTCAAGATGGAGTCTGGTATTTCATCCCCAACAAGAGAAATGCTGTCGGAATTAAAACCAGCCCACCAAAAGAAATGCCTCGGAATTATAACTAGCCCACCAAAAGAAATGCAGTCAGAATCAAAACCAGCCCACCAAAAGAAATGCCCTCAGAACCAAAACCAGCCCACCATTAGGAATGAATTAAGTATGTCAGGTAGAAATGTTACTAGTATGCATAGCAGGTAATCTGCTAAAAAAAATTCTTTCATACCTCTTGAATTTTGAGCACTATTCCCGTTGCGTTGCCAACCCAAGATTGAGACTAGTATCTCATCCTCTAACCAGAAATGCCCTAAGAACCAAAAGCAGTACACCATTTTGAATGATAACTATGTCAGTTTTCAGTATATTGAACACATAACAGGTGATATGTCAATCTGCAGAAATGTCCCACTTGTTTTCCTTCCTGCATTTTTAAAACATACAATTAAGAAGCTTCCAGGCACATATCTCTCATTGATTTGTAAATGTTCAATATTCCAAATCTTGAATGCAGATGTTTTCTTGTTTGATGTGAACTCTTGTGATGGGACGTCAATAAGTTTGAGTACATCTTTTCCTCAGTTTGCCAAGCCCAGATGGTTCTGGTATTTCATCCTCTGTATGCCCTTAGAACTAAATCAGCTTACTATTTGAATGATAACTATGTCAGTCTCCAGTATGTAGTACATAACAGGTGATATGTCAATCTGCAGAAATGTCCGACTTGTTTTCCTTCCTGCATTTTCAAAACATAGAAGTAAGAAGCTTCAATATCCCAAATCTTGAATGCGGATGTTTTCTTAGTTGATGTTTGGATTTCAAAATGTAGGTCTTGGTAGGGTGTACCATGTGGGCCATGAAAACTTTTTACATTTATTAAACACATATTATTTTCACGAATATCTTTTTAAAGATGAGTCTATGCTACTCTTAGTTTGATTTTTCATGCTTTCCACAAAATGTTTGTTGACATGTTTTTCAATCAGTATGATGCCAAAATCTGAAGATTTCATTGAAAGTTTTTGAAGTAATCCTTTTGATTCTGTTTTTTTCCATTTAACATTTAGCTTGTATAATTGTGCAAATCATGTTTTGATGGGTATGATATTGTGTACTGTGTATCCTAGAATCTTTTTCCTACAAATCATGTTGATTAACCCCTTTTACAAATATAAATTCTGATTTCTATTTTTTTTTCTTCTCACATTTACAGATATTTTAATAAAAAGGCAGTTGTGCAAGAATACTTTCCTAACCCCTTATTAGTGTTTGGTATGCCAGTCAATATTCGAGCATACGTGTTGGTCACTTCCGTCAATCCACTTCGAGCTTTCCTGCATTCCGAGGGACTGGTCCATTTCCGCCATGACTACCCAAGGGGTTTCAAAAAGGTAAGGGATGCACCATTTAATTTCCAGGGAGGGGGAGATGGAGTTGTTGGAGTGACTATCCCTATTGAACATTTTGTGGTTTTATATCTCATTTCATCTTTTTATATATAGGTAAGGATAGCTCTTGTTACAACACATCTTATAAAGGTTTAATTTTTTGATTAGATGAAATTAAGGTGTTTGGTCCATGAGAGATCTGCCCGAAGAATTTTAGTAAAAGTCGGCATTAATGATATTTTATCGATGTAGAACCGATTTTTAAAATAAACATTGGGGGTCACGGGACTCGTTTTTGCATGAGAATCGGTTTAAAAACAGCATTTTTGGAGATTTTTGGGGATAAATTAGTACAGGGGTCTATGGGAGCATTTTTGTTAATTTTTTCACAAAAGTTGCGCACAAGTATGTTCTTTCAAATAAAAAAATAAAAATTGGGGGTCACCGACTTGGTTTTCAAGAAAAATATTAAAATATGGCAATTTTTAGCTTCAAAACACTACTCATTATATATGCGCATGCGTATTGCGGCACTTACCTACTCGGAAACTAGCGCGTACTGGTACGCGTGGATGGCGCGTGGACCAAACACCTTAATTTAACAGATTATTTAAAAACAAAGGTTTTCAGAGATCTAGACTGAGTTGGTGGGATATTTTCAAGAGGTATGATCAGTGAAATGTTTTGAGAAAACAAACTAATTTTTTTTCAGATATTTAACAGGAGAACTATATATTTCAATCAGTAGTAGTATTTTTGGTATTTTATTTTGTCATGTGTGCATCTGTTTTCTCCGCAGTCATAGCTGCTTGTTCATCTTTAATCATTCAGGTTTTGATGAAGATTGATTCTGAAATTTGAATCATTTTGACATTTTACATGAGTCATTACCTATTGAAACCTTTTTCCTGTAAAATATTTCAATATGACTAAAAGTATTCTGCCAAACTCCCTGAAAATGCCTTGCCAACCCAGCCCACCCTACGGATGCACCAATAGTGCATACCTAATCATCAATTTGGCACCGGAATGTGGAGGTTATTTCAGGACATTTTGATGCTACAATCAATAGATGTTTCCATATGTCCCAAGTGTAAAACTCAATTATGCAGACCATTTGTGAGTCATTTTGGGTGATGCAAATTTTATGGAGATAATTGGAATGAATTGTTCGGTTGTTATTGTGTTGAGAGATAAGTAAATTGGCAGAATTGTACTTAGTTTATCTAATAATGTGAGTATGAAAGTAGGACATAGGTAACTGAAGTCTTTTAATTGGGATATATGTGTGTATTGGAAACAGTATTATGTCACCAATCTAAGCAAATGTTAGCTTGTTGTGAAACTGAAGGAAAATGTTTCTAAGCTCCTGAAAAAGTCAATATTTTGTTAAGTTTTTTCATTTTTGGGTATAATTCTAACTTTATTTAATGGAAACAATTGGTGATTAAGGAAAATGGTCCCTGTGGTATGACGAGTTAAAACCTGGCACTAAAGAATAAATTGAGAGATTGCAAGATTGCACTATTTAATGAAGTCAAACTGATATGAGCATGAAGCAATTCTGTTTTTAACATTCTTACTGATCAGGTTAAGACTATACTCTGTTATTTAACAAAGGATACAGTTTTATTTACTTAAAGTTCAAGACTTTATATACATTTTTCCATGACTATTTCTGTCTCATTTTACTTGACTTTGTTTAAATGGTTTTTAAAATGTTTAGATTTAACATATATTTTATATTAGAAGGAAATTTACAATTTTTTCTGGTGTTATGGATTTTACTTAACTCTCATCTAATTGACAAACTGCAAAAACCTGTTGTCCATGAAGATATGAGAAAATTTACTCACTTTTCCTCACTTAGGTTTGATGCCTTGTTTGTATGATTTTTGAGTATATGCGAGCGTGTGCTTGTAGTATTTATTCAACAGTGAGCACCCTGTCTTGCTCAAAACCCACCTTTTGTGATGGGAATCTCTGTCCTAGGCTACTCCCTACTTCTCAACTTGCCTGCCAGTTTTATATTTTTCTTTCATCATTTGCAGTAAATCATATCATTTTTATGTTATTGTATATTGTTGATAAGTGGCTGAGAGAATACATTTCATAAAATATGTTTATGTATGGCTAACAAATTTTGTTCTATAAATTGCATGTAGAAAAATGGATGTGAACTGATTGAGAGAGATGATCTAAATGATCATTATTATGTTGAATATAAGAACTTTTGACATTGATTGGTATTGCTTGCTTGAGGGAAGGGTATGGGAATTTAGCCCCTAGCTGAAAGCTCTATTCCTACTTTACTCCCCTAATACCCCACCCCGTCTTTTACACACTTTCCTATATCAGATGCTGATACAAGAACACAAGAATGAACTTAAAAACAAAGTGTGTCATGAGGTTTGAGAAGAGTGAAGAGATTTGAGTAGAGGACCGAATGAGCATTGAGTGAGGCGTGTGTATGCATATTCATGAGCTATTGACTGTCTAAGGGTACCCTCTTGACATTCTCTAGGGCCAGCGTGTGATTCGTGCAAACAAACATCGGTTCCTCAGTTGTTGATTTACTTGGCCTTGTTTTGTGACCCTATGGAAAACTACTCTCATTAAAATAGAGAGCAACAATATTAAAAATGTTAATAAATGCACCAAAGAAGGAAATTTCTTCTCAGTTTTCAATCCGTCTATTTCATTTGATTCTTATTTATTTGCTAATTTAAATATTTTTTCTTATTTTCAAAAAATGTAAATGGCCTAGTTTACTGTTGCCCATTCTTACACTTTTGTTGTTATTTGTAACTTTGATTAACGATTAGATTAAAAGTAGTGTAAATTTGTTTTGTTTAATAAATAAATGAATAAATCATCATTGTTATCTATTTTCTTTTTGCCTGACAGATACCAAACAGGACTTGGTACCTAGCTCAATTCAAACATTTCTTGGTGCACAATTTTGGTGTTGAAGCTGCAGAAGTTGCTTTCCAGAACATGGAGACTGCCATTGTGGAGACTTTGTTTGTTGCTGAGTCATCTCTGTCTGCTCATTTTGGTGCTTTCACTTCACATCCATGGGAGGAACATTACAGGTAGGAACCACTGGGAACCATTTGTTATATCAATGCTACCGGTACCTTAGATATTGGGGTACATAAAGTTGTGTCTTCAAATAGTAAAGTAAATTGTTAAATTTCCTAACATATTGATGGTATATCTAAAGAGAGTAATGGAAATATGGTTGATCATTCGTTTAAAGAGCCTTTGTCTTAAAATAGTATTCTAATAGTCTTACCCGCCTAGTAACAAGGTATGGGTTTAAAACCTCCCAGCACATGCTAATTGTATGCAACACTCAACAGACAAAAAATCTATTTTAGTAAGGAAAGTCTGGGTATGGTATAAGAACATGTCCCGTTCATTCTGTCCTTTTATTACAATAATTAAACCTGGGATTACATCATATGTACCTACTTTACAAGTAACCGTAACTTCTATTGTAGTTCTACCAAAGCATCAAAATATAATGGTAATGTACAAATATCATGCTTCCACAGACAATTAACAAGCTGCAGCAGATATATTTGAAAATAGTAAACTTTCTGTTTTTATACCAAATTGTAGCAATACAGATATGTCTTGGGAAGATGAATCCATCAGGTCAGTTGGGCAACACTCTTTAACTAATAATCTGACAACCTCACATTGGTGTCAATTCTTTCCGTGATTCAAATTCTTTCTTCTTCAATTAACATATTTCACATCATGTCCTTAATGTTGTAGTCTGATGTTAATGTTCAATGTGCTACCGTTTGACATACAGAAAAAAACCACATTTCAACAGATTGTTGGTTCATGGGTAAATTGTGTTTATCAAATGTGACGCGTTACATCAAAAGGTACTAGTTCTCGGCCAAGCAAATTTTGAGATACAGGCAAATAAAGCTCGTAAATTATAAAGAAAATAATAAGAAAATTGTCATCTTTATTCACCATATTTTTCAAAATTTAAACTTCAATTTTCACAAGCAAGGTATCATTTTAAAGCTTAATTTATTCTCTTTAAAGTAACACAGAAATCTCAATTTTGACAAAGGTAGACAACTTGTACCTTTTGATGTAACGCGTCACAAATGGTCTCGGTTTTAAAAACATTACCATTGGTCCAAGCAACTATGTGTTAAAAACAAGGAATTTTTAATAAGGGAACCAGTAATTGCCGCCATTTTGATTTCACCGCCGTGTAAATCTGATGGGATGGCATTGTACCTCTGGCATTTTACTGCTCTGCGTGCCACACTTTGCAAATTGCAAAAAATTGGCGTACTTTGATCAGAGCAAGTTGCAATACAAGCTACCAGTGGCGTAGCCAGGGGTGGGCAATTTGCCCACCTTGGAAATTTTTTGGAGAAATTTTGAAGACCTGGGAGAATAATAAAGGGGGCAGGAACTAGCTGCCTTTTCCTCATAAAATTATGACAATTAGAGCTGAAAATCGCTAAAATTTAGGTTGAA
This sequence comes from Ophiothrix spiculata, assembly GCA_000969725.1. Classification (NCBI taxonomy): domain Eukaryota; kingdom Metazoa; phylum Echinodermata; class Ophiuroidea; order Amphilepidida; family Ophiotrichidae; genus Ophiothrix; species Ophiothrix spiculata. The sequence goes on along the minus strand of JXSR01S019928.1, from coordinate 25,552 downwards.
AACTTTATAAAGCACAATATTTGGTGGTTTTTCTTGAAAAACTCCGCCGAGTCGACCCCTTGGAACCCCTGTAAAGTCGCTCGATAAAATCCATTGGAGAAATCTTGGGTGGTTTGCCCACCCTTGGAGAAAGGCCTGGCTACGCCACTGCAAGCTACTTGAAACGCAGACACGGTTTGGGTATGAAATAAAATGCACCCGCTGTATGTGCATCAAGTGAAGATTTACACAAACTACCTGGATATCGGGCCAAACTCCGAATATATCCGGAAGTACAATAACTCTGCTCTATGAGCGACACAAGATAGCAGAGAAAACCGGTTCTCCTATAAAAATTCCTTGGTTAAAAAGGGATTTCTGAATGGTATTCTACTGGAAGACATCACATGCAAGTCACTAAATTTTGTCTTCACAAATACAAGCATTATTAATATGGACTAACATAAATTTGGGTTTTAAAGTAGTTTGGTCCAATTGTTTAATTTTTTCAGTTTTAAAGATTTTAATATCAAACTATTGCCCATATTTCACATCAGAGATATATATCTTGTTTTGGAGATATCAATTAAAAGGTGTTAATTTAGCCTAATTAAGGTAATCATCATAATTAGATTTGCCTAATAAAGTAAAAGCATATCTGAAATAAAAGATTACACATATAATGAAAACGGTTTGACCAATTCAAGTGAAATTTTAAAATTGACCTCTCTAATGGTGGTGATCTTTCATTGGAACTGTAAGCTAAATTTTCAAAAGTTGGACCAAGCTGCTTTTAGATATGTAATACTTAATAAAAAATCTCTTTTCTTTTCACTTTTACCCCCATTTCAAGCAATAAGGGACACAAATATTATGAGACTAGCTCTCACAAATGAGCAGAAAGTAACTGCTGACATGAAAATGAGGTGGGAAGTCAACTTTTGCTTTTTCATCCATGATATTCTTTGATCTAAACTTTGGGCAGCTATGTATACTGGAAATTGTGTTGAATCAAAGTAATTATATTGGGGAATCTGTACTTGCCACCATCTTGTCGCTTATGGAGCAGAGTTTTTGTACCTCTGTATGTATGGAGTTTGGCCCGATATCCAGGCAGATCATGTATATTTTCACTTGATGCATATATGCATTTTGTTTCATGTGCAAGCTGTGTCTGTGTTTCAAGAAGCATCTTTTGCAACTTTCTTTGATCAAAGTACACCAATCCATTTTGAAGACTCTCAAAGTGTGGCACGTGGAGCTGTAAAATGCCAGAGGACAATAACTTACCCTCCATGAGTGACAATCCAAGATGGCCACCATATCATAGGATTTACAAGGTGGTCAAATCAAAATGGCAGCTAGTAAAGATCCCCCTTCATATTTTCCTTCGTTTTAATTGTATTGAAAATTAAACAAAAAAGAAAACAGAGAATATGAAGAATTCAAAGAAGAAATGAACTCAAAACTTTTGAAATTTTTGACTTTCAATTCAGTTTGTGGCTGCAAGTCTCGCAACTTTATAAAAAGCAGTTCAAAACATGTTAAGTGATCCAACTGGTTAATATATTTTCTCTGAATGACATTGTTTGTATACAAGTTGCTTCAAATGAATGTGGAGGTACTATCTGTAAAATATGAAACTAAAGGAGATACAAAAGTGACATGTCATTGGCGTAGCCAGGGGTGTGCGGAATGGGCACGCGCACCCCGGGGGTCTACAAAAAATGGAAAAAAAGAATGACAAAAATAATAGCAAAACAACGAAAAAAGGACGCAGTAGTCCTAATTACTGCTAATACATTTAGCGACCCGTCTAATACAGGCAGGTACCCCTAGTAGTAACCCCTGGATCCGTCGCTGTTTTGGACAAGGTTTTTTGCGCACCCCGGGGTCCGCAATCCTGGCTACGCCAGTGCATGTGAACATAAGTTTACATTTGACTTGTATGGATAAGCTCAACATATCCATATTCTTAGAATCAACAATGTTTAAACAAAGCACAAGATAGGAATTTGATATGATCAAAGATCAAAATATTGTGAAACATATTCCCTCTTATGTAAATAAAGCCAGGCTCTGTATGTTTAAAATATATCAGGTTGCTTGATGAAATAAAGAACAAAATAAGAACTTGATACAAAGCACGCATCAAGGTTTGTTGGAGCTTGTTCTATTTCATATGAGTTGAGGAAGATTTAATTCCAAAGTATAGGTGAAACACCATACTCCACAGGGTACTAGGTGTACAAATATAGCACCCAGATATGGCACCCATGCACCGTGAATATTAACACACTGTTCAGATTTACGTACTGCGGTGTGAAACTTAATAAAGTCAAGAACTTTGCAGTGGCAATGCAAAATGGTATGTGATTTGCAAACTAATGATAGGTTGCCTTTAATGACCCCTTATGACACACAAGTTTAAGCTGGTATCAAAGCCCCCTTGTCGCATGTAGCTGTAGCAGAGATCTTATCCCCAGACTTATGGGGGATGCACTTACCACGGAAGAAGAAGAAGAAGAACAATATTGTTTCAAAGTTGTCACCAGTAGCACAATTAGAGCTCATTTGAATTACTGTTGCTTCACACTTTCTACACTGGTTTTCTGAATCTGAAGGAAGCATCAAAGCCCCTAGCCTTTGTTGTCATGTTTGAAAGCGCTATTGCCTAGCTCATTTGCAAATTGTCAATGTCACCTTCAGATGCTATTGTCTAACTCGTTTGCATATTTGTCATCAATTTGTCAGCTTCTGAAATGAATTTGTGGATAAGATAAGATAATAAGATATGGGCCCATTGAAGAGATAGGTTTTCCGAAAAATATTTTGCTGTGGAAATTTCGCAGGGTTGGTCTGTTATGATACCATTAATAGCTTATATACTCTTTAGTAGTTTTTCAAACTATCCTGTTTCATACACATCCTATTTTATCTTTTTGTGTTTTCGTTTTTTTGGACTTTGGTATTCACTTAAAACTCATAATTTGTTCTTTTATATTCTCACTACAATTTGATTTGTGCTTCTCTTAGTATCTATCCTTGGTGGAAGGTTTTCTTTCACCTTCTGTTTTTTTAAACACCTCAACATTTTCATTTTATGTTTTGTCTTTCTCCATTCTTATTGATAAACATTGATGTTCATCCTTTTTAGTTATTTTGTCTTATTTTGATGCTTTTCTCACATTTTGATTTACATTTATAGCACTGTCACATTTCTATAATTTACCCTTGTGTTTGATTAACATATTTTTTCAATCAGTCATTTTCTAATGAAAAATCAAAAATTGATTAACAATGAAAAATAATGATATATTGCAATCAAGTGAAGAGATCATAAATTTCACACTTGAAACTCCTGTTGTAGTGTAAAGATATAGATTTATTAGGAATAGAAAATCAATTTTACCTTACACTGTATACAGTTTTGTTGTTGTAAGTCACAGGAATTGGAAAATAAACCATGGTGAAACAATTTCCTTAAAGACCTCCTACCCTGAGGACTAGAGCATAATGTAAGCTTACATGTGGCTTGTCATTGTCAATAGAGCTTCTTGTTAAATGCACTTTGGATTGACTTCTTAACCTAATGTGTTTTTGCACCTGCTTGTTGACTAATGTCCCTCGGGGATGGCACTTAGATATAAGTGGGGTCGACTAATGTGCCAAAATTCCCTAGCGTGTCATCAGCTGTTGTTAAGGTTGCATAACGGAATATATTTGTATGATTAAATAATGAATCAACAGATAACAAATATGAGGAAGATATGATTGAAAACTGAAGGAATCCTGCTCTAAAAATTGCTGAAAAATCCAATATATCTTTTGATAGAATATAGCATAGAATTTTTAAAACTGGACATGGTTTTCATCCTGCCCTTAGTCGATTTCACATTAAATAGCACTGAACAAATGATGTTATATGATATGTGTCATAAAGTAAAGTCATAGTATATAATTGCTAATCCTACAAACCAATTGTTTGATTTGTGTCATATTGCTCTATGTCATGACAGATCTTTTTGATAAAGTCTTAAGCCCAAGTCTTATTCAACACATTTTTGATACATTCCAATCCAAAGTTAAGTAGCACTCAAGTAATGAAGCCAATCAACCATGCTAACAACATTTGTTAATACCAGTCAAAATTGCAATTTGTATTAAATAGTTCTATGCAAATTGTGTCATCTTATGATTGAAGCAGAAATCTCTTCTGATACATTGGCTTTCAGGGAATAAAAATCGCCAATTCATATCTGCTCTACATTCTAACACTTTGCCTCTCTTTTCAGCTGTCATATTGATCCAAACGATTACAAATACTAGCCCCGCAGCTCCTCTCGATATCTTAAAACTAACATGACATGTTGATTTCAAACTCAAATATTTGCCTTCCGACTTTTTTACCGGTAGCCATGCATGCCTCTCCAGTCAATGCACTTCACTGATGTATTTTTTTATCTATTTCTTATTATATTTTATGTCTCCTTTTTCTATTTAATCTTATTTTGCAGGTGCAAAAATTGTTTCCAGCTTTTGGGTTTCGATTTGATCTTCAATTCTACACTACATCCCATGGTGGTGGAGGTAAATCAATGCTTCCTATTATTATAGTTTTTGCATCATATTCTTTTCCTGGGGTGGGGATACTCAAAAACAATTCTAGTTGGTATGTGCTGCATGGGTTTTCAACATTGGGTTTATGAAAATTAGTTTTGGCACATCAAGATTTTGAAAACTGATTTTTTTTTCCATATTAAGGTTTTATGAACTGTTTTTCCCAATGAAAAATATGTCAACAAAAGTTGAAAAAAGTGAATCAATATAGTTGTGGCAATCTAAATAATTTCCTGAAATCACCATCATTTATTTTCAAATATATAATTGTTATAGTACAATTCTTAAACAAAGTACATGATTTGGATGCATTTTGACTTATCCAGTAAATTACTGAAAATCACAGTCCTTGTTATATGAAACATGTTTTCATAGTGATTAAGACATGTATTTGTGTGCAACTTATTCTCCAGTTGATATATGTTTCAAGGAAATATAATAATATTAATAATAATAAAATGACGCTTTTAGAGCGCAGAAATGCCCAAGGGCCTCTATAGATGCGCTTTACAAAGGCTATACAGAATACAATAGCATAAAAAGATTAAAATCACATTGATAAAAACAAGAATTTGATTAAAAATACATTAAATACAACAATTCGATAGCTAAGATACAGATAAAATACACCTAATAAAGTACTGAAAACACAAAGCAGATGAATGATGAAAATTAGAACTGAAGCATGAGATAAACTGTGAGCACAGGTAAAATACAAGCACAAAAACAGAAAAATGGAAGCTCACATAGATCCCATGCTACATTACAAAACGAAAAACATTAAGCAGCAGAATTATTGAACAATGTGTTTTCAACAGTTTCTTAAAAATGGCAACTGACTTGGCATTCTTGACATGTTGCGGCAGTCCATTCCACAGTTTGGGTGCTAATACCGAGAAGAAACGCTTGCCATATGTCGCAGTTGATACCTTGCATGGAATTGAAAGCAGAGAATGTGCAGATGATCGTAATGTCCGACTAGGCGTATACAGATTGAGAGTCTCTGATATATGGTGGAGCAAAAATCAATTTTTAAAAAAGATATAATTACAACCAATAATTAGGGTACATTTCTTGCCCTTCTTATCTACAAAGTATGTAATAATCACATACTAATTTTAGGTTTGCTTTACAGTCAAGATGTTACTTGAATTCTATAAAGTTGACATTTATATTTAACTTTGGATGTGTGCCAAACTTCTTGAGAGATTTTAAGCAAATCAATTTGTTTTTCTTCCAAAAATACCTTTTCATACAACATCTACTATGGCAATAACATGGAAGTAAAATTAATCAGTACTTCTCTTCTTGCTACATGAATGCTTAATTAATCAGACCTTGTTTGTGTTCATAACAATATTCCACTTTGAAACTTTGTTTTCAAATGTCACATTCTGTGTCACACTTTATATTTGAGAGTTGATTTTTGAAATTTTGTCATGGGAGAAAGTCATGTTGTACAGGCTGTTTGATAACATAAGAGGGGTTTTCAATAAGTTCTTGGCCTGAGGTAGAAGGAGATAACCTATGTCACTTTAAATAATATGTTATGTTAATCAATGAATATTTAGAAAGTTTTAAGTAATATCTGCTTTCAGTTTTATTTTACAGAAGGTAAAAACTTGCCTGTTTGAGATTTTAAAAATCAATAAACAAGTAACAATTGTGGTAGCTAGAACTCTCACATACATCCATTCAATTTTATTTTCTTTGATCTGCAGCCCAATTCTTTTTATGATATTTGAAGGAATAATCTTTTCCAAGTGTTAATTGGCACTTGGTCTTTGTTGAATTTGTTATGTGTAGTACTTTGAAGAAATATGTTTTTTTAGTTATTACATATTACCTAAGTTTTGTTGTTTCTTCAGTGCTCAAGAAAAAAATTCAACTCTCAGAGAGATCTAACAGGCATGTTCTAAGTTTCTATGAACTAAAAATGAAAGCAGATATTTACTATATTAACTGCATAGTTGATCTCCTTCTACCTCAGACCAAGAATATATTGAACACCTCTCATAGATTAGCTAAAAGGGTATTGTATAATATGACTCAATTTTAAGAAGGATTATCAGTTTAGTGATGCAAAATTCAGCTATACCAAATACCTTGCAAAATTATTTTCTCCAGCCAATTGTCATTTCAAATTGTTGAAATTAAAAATGCAATCCTTACTAAAATCACCTGCTTGTCCAAATAAAGTATCTGCAAAATATTAATAGATATATACAAGTGATTTATAGTGCACTATGCCTCGCTTATTTTGTCATTCCACACGGCCTCTGTACGGATGTTCACTCACCACTGTACATCCATTTCACTGCAGTATCATTCTAAGTCCTGCATCATACTTTAGGGACACTATAATTTAATCAGACTAAATTTAAACCTGCGGAGCAAAGCTCAGGCCGATATGTTTCCTATGGGTTTCTATGAAAAATAACTAGTTCCTTTACCAAGGGAATTTAAAGTAAGCTTTACTTTCACCATCAGAACCTCCCATAATATATGCTAGTGTGTATCGGTTGAGCTAATATCATGATTACATGTTGTCTACTCAAACAACCATTGTCAAATCAAATTTGAGTACCCTTGGCAGGATATTATTCACAAAAACTGGCATTTTTATTATTTAAAGTATTAAAAAATAGACTATGGGATTATATTGCATTACGCGTACATATTTCACTTCATTTCATGAAACCATATTCACCGAACAGCTACAATTTCTGGATTAACAGCATTATGAAATGGAAAAATAAAGAACATTATGGTAAAACATTCATCAGGTTGTGTAATTTGAAGAAATATTTATCAAAGTAATGCACACAAGGGATTATATAAATCTAATATTTACAAGTTTGTAAGTTAAGGGTACACAAACCTTTCTTTATAACACTATATATAAAATCTAGATAGACATAAAACTGGTTTCAATGGATGCTGTATTGAATGTTCCTGATCTCCGAAAGAAATTAAATTTTGCCTCACTTACTTATGCTCCTAGCATCAGACGTAGGTCCGTAGAATTGTCTTGAGATGAACAAATGATGTCTTAGACATAAAAAGATGAAAGTGTAAAATAGCATTGTGATTGCACTTGCTGTGAAAAAAGTAAAACAAGAAGCCTCAAACAAAGTAATTTGTGGTTGAGATTTACACCAAAATCAGAGGCAGAACACAAATAGAATAACTGTGATAGGCCCTTTCTGTTATCTGATAGACAAAAACTATATAGCATTTTCTCTGTGGGATATCAGCCCATTAAATTATGATATGCCATCTACTTTGTCTTGAACTTGCATCAGAGTGATAACTAGTAAATAAAAGGTAACATTAGTAATTATTGCAAAATAGAACTTATTACTAAGAGCATTTTGTAAATTGTTGAAAAACTGAATTGCTTATGAACCCTTAAGAAAGATAGTTACAGAAGATTTAGATATGAAATTTGTAATAAACTAGGGAATTATGCTGTAATGATACAAAGCAATGAATATTTATGAGGATTATAGTTGCAATTTATATCAGAACAACTAAAAGAAAGCTTTACAGCATCATACAGATTGAGATTAGTTGAGTAATCATCAGGATTTATTTTGGACATAGCCAAGACGTAATTGCTTTTCACTGGTA
>JXSR01S019928.1:0-13949 GCA_000969725.1 Ophiothrix spiculata | reverse complement strand
ATATTTCTACACACCAAAATGAATTTCAAAAACGCATTAGCGCAGCATTAGCGATATTAAATATCCCAAGCAACCCATGTAAATAACTTTAAGGAATCATGTGTACCCAAATTATTTCCCATGAAATTTGAAAATCCAAAATAGCTACCAAAATTAGGTTCAAAATGCCAGCAAAAGAATCCTTTTATACATGTTGTACGAGGAAACTGGTTACAGTGACATTAAATTTACACTAAAACAGAATTTAAAATGTTCTGTTTACAAAGTAATGAGTGAATATTGCTTAAGGGGCTACAAAAGAGACATACCGACCAAGCTCCTATAATTCACGTGTATTAATATTGCCGACAAAATGATATTTCCTAAAGTATGCGTATAATGTAGGGGTATTTTGGCGGTCGTATTGGGTCTCTTTTTCATATTTTTAATTTATAACTTGTGAAAGACATTATTTGGTTACAAATGTTTTTGTTAAAGTACAAGAACCATTTTCATTAATTATTTTTAATATCAAATGTTTTTAATGCTATTTTGATGATGCTGTATCTAAGCGAATATGCTGGACTTTGTTGTCAATGTCCATTTGATTTTTTGAAACAAGTTAACAACAATATTGTGAAGGGATGCTTATGTTGTAACCAATAAAGCCATTTTCAATATTTATTTTCTATATTCAATACATTTAATGCTGTTTTGAAGTTACTGTAACATGTTTTTGTGCAAAGCGCACGGTGTTAGTGCTGACGTTTTAAGTCGTACATATGTATTTTTTTTTAAATTTTAAAGATATGAATGGTACATCTTGAGGACAAATAATCTTAGTGTTAACTAAAATGTTCCTCTGTATAGATATTTCAGAATATTTGGCTTTCTTAAGGCTACTTTGGCCGATTTCATTGAAAATGTGCCAATTTGGCGGCCATTTTGAAGTTGAAGCATTCAAGTGACCTAATGTTTAGAGAGTCACATTATATACTTCATTAACTTTAATTTGATACCAAACATGACATATTTACAACTCAAATGGGATCTGTCACACTTAACACGGCATGTAAAAAAGGGGGAACGGCTTTGACGCTAATAACAAAAATTGCTCAAGCGTGTATTTTTGGCATCATTCAAGTTCTTAAAGTACACGCTCTAAACTATCAATTTCATCAAAAAAATTGCATATATACCCAACATGACACTTATGCTATAATTTGGCTGAAATCTACCTGACTATTATATAAAAGAACCAAAAAGATTACTTTTCAATCTGGAAAACATATGTTGAATCCATTACATTTCGCATGATGAGCTTGTTAACAGGGTCGTTACGATTGTAACAGTTAAAAAAGTGATTTGAACAGATCAATAAATCTTTGACCTCGCTGATCCCAGGTAATTACCTAAGCACTCAAGCCAAGGCAATAGACAATTTAATGCCTATTATCCATGGTCAGAGGCCTGAACAAATACTGCTTTTGACATGCTGGCCTTGATCCTTGAATTGATAGAAACCCATCTCACCTAGCCAAAAAATGCCAAGTAAATAATTCTAGGGTATGTGCAAATCAAATATCCAATGATGTAGTCTGCTTTGATTTAGCTTTACAGCATCATAAAGATTGAGATTAGTTGAGTAATGTAGTCTGCTTTGATTTAGCTTTACAGCATCATAAAGATTGAGATTAGTTGAGTAATGTAGTCTGCTTTGATTTAGTCTCCGACATTTCTTGCAGACAAGACTTTAATTGTCAACTTTATTCCCAGTTGACGAAAAATGTAATTCATAGCCCAATATGCAGAACTTTTTAATGCTAGTATATTTCAAAAGGAAAAAAGAGAAGAGGGATAAAAGTGATAACAAAAAAGTATTTCATAAATGCTGAAATTAATAGCATGGAATAAAGCAAAAAACGAATATGTATCTGTTGTAATATAAGTTGTAACTGAGTTGAGACAAGTTAAAAATGAAGCAGAGTGTGAATAATGCAAGGCATCATTCAATTGTTGTGGTTATCTATTTATTGAAAGGGGAAATTTGTGATCCAAAATCTTGTCCTCCCTAAAGCCTCTATCAAAATTAAGATTTTTAGCTGATAAATAATTTTGAGTGACATCTGCCAAATCCAGTACTTTTCTTGTAAATATGTTTGCATTCTTGAGAAAAATCAGTTTGTGGAACAGAAGCACATCTAGAGATTTGTTTTCAGGCTGTGAGACTTGAAACATGAAAGCAAATGAACATAGTCAACCTAACGTTTGAGCATGAATTTATTTTGTATACATCATCTTTATAAGTAGATTGGAAAGAGATAAGGTTCAACCATATCAGGATCACAGATTCTGACTTAAACTTGTAAAATTGCAAGTTATTTTGTTGGCAAACTTGTAAGTTAATTATGATATAGACAACTTCTTTGCATGTGTTTTGGTTCCAACTCATAGTTTTATATTGTTCAGAAAAAAAAGAGATCTCAAATACAACAAGTTTCCTATCACATCGAATCATTTAAGTTTTAAGATCACGGTGTACAAACCTAGAAACATAAAGATTCAATGTTCTTAATTTTAATAAACCTAATTCATAATATAAATCTTAAGCATGAAACAACCTAATACTTAATATGGTTATTTAATGTTATTCATGTGATGGAAAATAACAAATATGCAATCAAAATGTATGATGAATTTAGTAGCTTGGAAATTGAAAGAAAACAACTTTTGTTTCCCTGACTTAAATGTCATGGGGAAAACCCATGTTATAAGTGTTTAACAATATTTTTCTGTAAAACATTACTTGATACATAATATAGATTGATCAAATTGTATTATTTGGCACTTTTCAGAAGCAGGTTTAAATACTTACAATGTTTTAAATGTTTTTTCACTTGGGTTTTTATTTTCAAGTTCACTTAGAACAACACAAATTAAATTGTAGCTTCTGTTGCCAATCTTTTTATCCTTTCAATTTCATTGTGTATTTTTTTACAAAGTTAGATTTTGATGAATTAGGCTTTGCTTCAGGGAAGATTTGTGTCTCATTTCAGGGGAAATCTTTACAACTGTTTCAACAATCCCAGTAAACATTACTATCTTGAAAACCAGAGGTGAAATATGCCATGCTAAAACACTATACAATCATCCATCTCTTGACCTGCCGAAGTTTTGCTCTTCCATAGCACAAATTTCCTGATCTCACAAGTTTTTTTTGGTTTGATCCCCGGGTTGAGTGCATGTGCTGCATGTACTTGTACCTTCATACTCAAGTCTCTCTGATATACTAATAAGACTTAGCTTATTTAGATCCTTTCCCTTGAAAACTCTAAATTAGGCAAAGATGCTACCTTTCTTCTTTTTACACAGCCAAATTCCTCCTCAGTAGTTACCTCTCTGCACTGTGAATAAATGGTGAAGTATAGTGGTTAGTAGTGACTATGAGTCACGATACTACATTTGTAGCCATCTGCTATACTACACCAAGTACATCAACTGCCTAATCAGTACCAAGCAGATTGCTAATAATAATAACAACATCGATACTACCAAGTGCAGAGTTATGACTACAGGAAGAATTTAGCAGTGTACTACTTGTAAACATCTTTTTTTGTTTCCTGATCATCTTTTCTGTTTTATTATATCACTCTCAGGTAAATGGCCAACCTTACTTACAAGCCAATTCTGAAGTTGGTGGCTGGGCTAGCAATACCATCAAGCAGAATGCGGTGGAGGATTCTGTAGGCATCTTGTTCTCTTCAACACCAGTAGCAAAGGATGTTGCTGAAGCCTTGAGGAGTATGCAACTCAATATTGGAGTCATGGTATGTATTGATTAGTATGTTTGGTTGATTGTTTTTGAAAATATCATAAGCAAGCTTGTAGCGAGAAGTGGACCTGATAAGTTGTTTCCTTCTCAAGGTTTGCCATTGAGTTAAATTCCTGGGGAAACTATATCAGTTTAAACTTTGATCTTTTACTTAATTCTTGATCTTTAATTAAGTTCTAAATCTTTTGAGTGTAGTGTATCATATGATGCAGGTAGAGTTTGATAAATACTGAATCCTCATTGACACATAATCCTAGAAAAGTTTGCAAAAGAATTGGGGAAAATGAAAGTAGTTTTTCCTCCTCTACCCTTACGAAAATGGCATGCATTTTTACATGCATGTTGCATGCTTAAAAACTAGCATGTTGCATGCTAAAAATGAGCATGTGGCATGCTAGAAAATAGCATGCAACATGCTATTTTCATGCCAGAACATGCAGGAATTTGGAACATTACATGCATAAAACATGCATGTTACATGTATGCAACATACATGCTGCATGCATGTTTATCCAAATAGCATGCGTATACCACAACATGCATGTAACATGCATGTGAGCTGTGAACATGCAGTAATTTGGAACATTACATGCATAAAACATGCATGTGAGAAGTGACATGCATGCAAACGTTTTGTGGTTACATGCATGTGTACCTGAGCTGCACGCATGTCACAAACACTGCATGCATGTACACTGGAAAATGTTCTCTATACATTAATTGCGTACATTGATATCAAAATATAATGGCCAGTGTTGTACGTATCTGCCCGCCAGGCTGTTAAGTCTGCATGAGTCTGAATGTAGGCCTTTATTGTAACTATACCAATTTATCCGCCCGACTTGCTAGGGTTGAAATAATTAAATACAGGCGTCCATGATTATGGCCTGTCATATATTCACTACAGTAGCAACTCGTTAACACAAACTCTGTTCTGATCAGTATAGCAAGTAGTATGCTAATCCCCATGTTGCCTCTTCCTCAGGAGCAAATTGTCCTTTGTGCCTGACGGCAACCATTTCCAAATGACGTACAAAAAAGAAAGATCTCACCTGTAATACGACGTATCCAAAGCTTGACAGTTTAGGATGTCAGCCTATAACTGCAAGTGGTAGAAGCCCACGGTGACAATGTCAATCTGCATTGTCAGTCCCAGATCACTATATGCTTGGTTGAAGTTAAACTGCTGAATTCGGAAGACTTGTTATGTGGTACTAGAAGCTCAAGATTTTATGTTGCAAATCTTGTCTAAATTCACTCAAATATTAAGAGCCACACTGGTTTAACTTTAAAAAGGCTATGAACTAGCAAAATACAACAGAAACTTTTAATTAAATGTTGAAAAAATGATGAAAATTTTTAAAAAGTCAGGAGCTCAATAAACCATGTCTGTGCTCGACTGACTCTACAGCTAACAAGCAAAATAAAATGCATGATACAAACCAATCAATTTTGCATACTGTGCAGTGACACATGCATGTGAAAAATGGTAAACATGCATGTGCTCTTTATGCATGCATATAATTTTGCATGCTTTCAAATTTTGACATGCATGTGGTATGATGCATGCAACAAATGACATGCATGCACATCAGCTGCATACATGCGGAATTGAAGAACATGCATGTACATGCACAAAATATGCATGCACATGCACAAAATATGCATGCGCATGCATAAAACATGCATGCGCATGCATGTTTTAATGCGTGCATTTTTGTAAGGGTAATGACATAATGATGGGCTATAAAATCTAAAATGTGTGTAAAAATATGACAAGCTACTTGTAAATTGCCTGAATCCTTATTTAATTTATTAAGGTTAAGTATTGTTAAAATCCCATTTAAAACTAAGAATAACTGCTGTAATTCAATCAAGAAAATATCTCGAAGCAAAATATTATGAAGTGCTTCATTTACCAAAATATTTACTGTTCTAGATTACTGGTGTTGTTATACTTCTGCGTAAATTTGATGATAGAAAAGCAATTACGAAACACACAGTCAACTTAAAGGTACTTGACGATTTCTAGTTGAGTTTAGCCACATAGGAGGGGAGTGTGGGGGTAGGCGGTGTTTTGAGAGTTGTCACCTAATTAATTAATTTATTGGCATGTTGTATTTTTGGCAGACATCTTCACCACAAAAAGTTCAAAATTACAATCTGTTAAACATGATGCACAGCACCATTGCAACATCTATGACAGTCACCGATCCCTTTGAAATTATTTGTTTCTTGAGTGCTCTAAAAATGTGATCGTTCACGACCAAAATCTGATGACAGTAAAAAACATGGATAAATCAATCCATGTTCCTTTAATCATGTTATCAAATTATTGCCATATCCAAATTGCTATATCTGTAGGGGCATTAGTTTGTTATCAATAGAATAAATCAAATATACTGAATGTAAAATATGTTTTGCTTCCAGCATAAACCAAGAGAAATTGTGAACGGCCGCATCAAAAGAATGCAAATGGACTTTGATGAAAAATTCAGATAATGGTCTTAAACGAGAGAGGTTTAAAACATCTCAAAGTGGCGCCAAAAATGTTCACGTTTGTTTTGGAAATTGTAGTATTGTGAATAAATAAGTTAGCAATAATATGTTTTATTTCCTTTTTGTAAAACTGAAATTTGCAGTTTTATCAAATATGCCAATGCAGACAAGTGAGTCTTTCTAATCTGCCGTAAATAAATCGCATAGCGCTAGGAGTTAAGCCATTTATTTGAAAGTAATTAAGTTTGTAAAATCATAGTTGTTGTTAGGAGAGGCCCTTATGGGAAATGTTCTTTCATTAAGTACGGTTTATGAATATGTTTTATTACAGCGCTTTCTAGGTTTACAGACTTCATCTTATGACAGTGTGTAATGATTTAGATTAATTAATCATTCTGTGGAAGTAATAATGATTGCAAATTTTGTAATTTCACATAAATTGTTTCACAAGATGGATATAGCTACTTCATATTAGATATATTGGATGTTATGAGGTAATTAATCATAGAGTACTATTAATGGGAAGATTAATGTGCCAAATTTGTTTTAGAGAATGATGACTAATTTTGAAAGTTGATTGACTTAATGTGTAGCAATTAAGCATGGATTGTGGATTTATTTTGATGTATTGTGATCTAAATGAGATTGCATTAATGTTGAGCTTGATATTGGATGAGATACCTACATTTGATATTGTTAAGAGTGTGCTGCTGAGAAATGCAAAGTGCTGTGCCCTCCTCCCCACCCTTAGCTTCTCTGTAAAAATACCAATTTTTGAGAAAATGGATATATTTACAAAATTACCCACATTTTGAGTCAAATTTATTAAGTAAAAAAGAATTTTCTGCAATAATTTCTGCTATTTTGGTTCAAATTTGGGGATGGGGAGACCCATAATTATACCAAAATCCGCAAAGGACCTGTTGACATACCACCAGTAAGAGTGATTTTCCTACCTATGTTTGCAGCATATTCTAGTAATCAAACTTGGGACTTGGTGCTCTTGTGCTCTGCAGGACTTCAGGGTCCAAATTCATGAAACCCTGCTAACTCTAGCTGCCTGCTATCTCTTTGTCTTAATATCAAAATTTGACAGGTAGACAAAGAGTTTGACAGGTAAACTAGAGTTAGCAGGGTTTCATGAATTTGGGCCCAGGACCTCTGTGCTTTGGAAGGAACTTAGGCAGGTGACAGCTCGCTAGAATGAATTTTAAAATAGGCTCACTAGTCCGAATTTGAAAAACAGCTCAACAGTCTGAATTTTAAATAGGCTCTCTAGTCTGAATTTTAAAAACAGCCCGCTATAGTCGGAATAGGAAAAAATATGTGTATATTTCTTTTACAGTTTTTCACAATTCAGACTTGAGAGCTGTTTACAAAATTCGGACTTGCAAGTGGTTTTCGAAATTCGGACTTGTGAGTCTATTTTAAAATTCGGACAAGTAAGCCTATTTGAAATTCGGACTAGCGAACTGTTATTTAAATTTGGACTGACGAACCATTATTATAATTTGGACTAGCGAGTTGTTTTTAAAATTTGGACTGACGAGCCTATTTTCATATTCGGACTAGTGAGCCTTTTTCAAGGTTATATTTACCCCATTGAATAATGTGTTCAGACTATTGAGCCTTCAGACTAGCGAGCTGTCAGACTAGCGAGCCTTCAGACTGGCGAGCGGACCGGACCCCCTTAGGTAGGCTAGGGGTTCTATTGTGTCATATAGTAGGAAGATAACAGACTGATTTAACATGATTTTTAAAGGGGGTTCTGGGCATATTTTAACTGTTTTTGTGTCCTTCATTACAATATAAATCCTATCCTTCTCATGCAATAAACTAAACAAAACAGTGCCCTCCTCATCTTTGAATAGTCCCTGTATACATGGTATCAGTGTCAGTTTTTATTACAAATGACAAAGATTGATAACATAGATACTATATGCATTGCTTATTTATTGCTTGTTTTCAATTAAATTACTCCCTGGGCTAATAATGGAGATGGGGAAAGGGGAATTTTGATATAGATGTGTTGAGGTGTCATATTCAAATTTTGAAAAATGTTATTCTACAGGTATCATATAGGAAATAGTTAATATTAACCTTTTGTTTCATTTTGATCAATTTCTGATCTTAAGTTAATGATTATTTTACTATTATCTAACAATTTTTCAAGTGTTACTATTAAGCAATCCAGATAATTTTGCATTTATGAAAAATGGTGGTTTCTAAGAAAAATGGGAGTTTGAAAGGAAATTTAGGCAGAAAAATAACTAGTTAGCAGTGGCGTAGCCAGGGGTGGGCAAGGTGGGCGAAATGCCCACCTCGGAAATTTTTTGGCGAAATTTTGAAGACCTGGGAGAAAAATAAAGGGGGCAGGGAATTGCCGTTTTTCCATAAAATTACGACAATTAAAGCTGAAAATTGCTAAAAATTAGGTTGAAAACTTCATAAAGCACAATATTTGGCGGTTTTTCTTGAAAAACCCAGCCGAGTCAGCTCCTTGGAACCCCTGTAAAGTCGCTCGATAAAATCCATTGGAGAAATCTTGGGTGGTTTGCCCACCCCTGGAGAAAGGCCTGGCTACGCCACTGCTAGTTAGAACTTGGGTAAGATACCTTTAGCCAAATATTGTCTTCTTGGTCACAAGTCGAATTGCTTTGCAGGATCTTTGCTTCAGTTTTGTATAGCTTAGAACCCTAAATTGCTCTACAAACCAACCTGGGCTTAAACTGAATGCATGTTCTATAAGAAGCAATTACAATCTATCTATCGCACAAAATTGAGGAATCCCCTTCCCCAGGGATTCGTCTATGTTTTAGCAATAAATTTGACAGGTCTTCAATTACCTACTTATATCTATGAAAAATATAGTCCCCATTGGCAACTGTCTGGGATGAAATATGGTATGCTTATAGAATTGAACATTTTCGTATATATAACTATTTTTCCTAGATGGTATCATTATTGGTATGGTGGTATATTTAGGGTAGGAGATTTTCCTCTATCAATCCTCTTTGTAGATATTATTGTATTGGAGAGGCAAGACCAAATTGTACTTTCTTCAAGGATCAAAGTTCAATGACCTGTTGTGGAAGCTTGTTTTGAATTTCAAAGTGGCTGTTCTTTAAGGAGATGTACATGTTAACATGATATTGATTTTTCTTTAAAGTCTAGAGGTAAAGTGGTTTAATAGAGCTACACAGTAAAAACAGAGGCCGGGGTCAGACGAATTACAAGGTCGCAATTACTACAATAATTTTATTGTCGTAATTAATTACGACATGCGGTCAGACGTACTTTTTGCAATTATTTATTACAATCTTGTCGCATTACATTCCGGGCACACGAGGACCAACCAATTACAAGATTGTCGTACGAAAGTGTCAATTTACCGTATACACGGAGCTTAATTGAACTAAGGTCACTCGTTATGGTAGGCGGAGTTTTCGCATTATGTTTACAATGATGAGATGCGGTCACACACACATTACTTTCAACTTCATTACAATAAATCTATCTCAACAACAGAAATTTCTGTCATTCTTTTTTTAATGCGATGACGACCCGATTGTAATAAATATGGGTCAGATATACTCAACAGCATAATTTAGTGCAATAAATGCGATCTTGTCATTCGTCTGACCCACAGCCGAACGCTTATCTGAATGTAAATTTCAACCATATTTGAACATCATTTTCAACCATATTTTGAGTACATCAAATTATATCAGATGTCTGAACACATTTTTGTTGAATATCTAAACATTGCTAGTTTAATGCACAAGATTTTAAATACTATCTTACACCATGTTTATATGGTGTAAGAATCAGTATCAGTGCATATGAAACATAATATGTAATAAATTTGCTGGACCATACGAACCTACATGTGATCAGATAAATGAAGATGAATTAAAAGTGATATTTATGCAGACATGTAGATATTTCTTACATAATTTTTCAAATGCACAATTTTTGACTGTTAAAGATAGGGGCACAATTTCCAATTCAATATTCACTCAAACATTCAATTATCAGTACATATCAGTATAAACAAGACCGCTGGTAATGCACCATGTTTTTTAATATCACAACACCTGTACCCTCCAGCACTATCATAGATCATGACTAAATCTGTACCTCCCAGCACTACTATTGATCAGTTTCCACATTCAAACAGCGATGGGCCAATTGGGCATGATATTCATATAAACATTGAAATATGAAATCGAGGATAATTCAAGAGAAATGTAACGAATGTGAAGGTTTGGGAAGGATTAGCTTAATTGTGTGTAAATTAATCAGTCATCAACCCCTTCGGACCAACAACTAGCTATATCCTTATCTTAGTGAATGATATCATATATATTGAAAACTGATACTAGCAATATCATATTCAAGAGGAGGAAAAATGTAAACAATTCCACACAATATTTTTTATTTGATAAGATCAATTTGGCTGAAATTGAGCGGTCATTGCTCCCTTATGGTTTTAACTTTTTCTTAATCATGCTTGATAATATCATGTAACTGTTTATAAAGAAATCCATTTATAATTTGAATTTAGCAATTTAAGAAAATGTATATTTGATTTGTGGAGAAAGGTTGTTTGCATCATTCCATAAATAGCATCTTATTTCAATTTTACATTTCTTTTACTAGTCTTTCATATGTCACATGCACTTTCAACAGAATCTTAGATGTCAGCTACAAGAAACCTTTACACTACCTCACTTTAATCTTGGCAATAAATTTTGATTTCCCACAAGATATTCAAGCTTTACAAAATTCTAGTGCAAGAAAGATAATTTTCATATAATGGTGTCCATTTTCACACAATTTATTAACCTAGAACATTGCTTGTCATGCAATAACAGTGCCAATTTTGAATGCAATTCTAGGACAGTATCCCACTGAATATAATTATTAGATATGTGCCATTAATCAGCAACCTATAACGTGACGGGGAAAGTGTTAATGGCTTCACCTTCAAGCTAATTCATGTTAGAGCATCTTCCTTGAAATTTCATCCCAATTTATCCAGTTTAGTCTTGAATGTACGGGGAAGAGCTAAGATGCCTATATTTCATGTTTTTCTTTTGAAAATAAGATGTTGACTTTGCAATCAAAAGGCAGATCCTTATTTGGGGTACTTTTTCATTCAGAACATAACATTATATCTGACACTGTGTATCAATGTGTTTTTTGACAAGAAGGTCAAATTTAAGATTTGCTGTGGATATATCTAGATTCAACAATCATTTAAATTTACATTTATTATCATATTTCAATGTTTATATGAATATCATGATATGCCTAATTGGCCCATTGCTGTTTGGATGCGGAAACTCCGGCAGTTCAAAATGGGGACGTTCAGTGGAAAAGTTAGTAGAATAGTCGAAAAGGGTAGTCTTCCTAAAAAAAACATGTACCAATTGTTTTAGTCTTTCCTCAAAATGATGGTCATTCAAATACCATGAAAATTTTTGTGTGAACTTTGTAAGAAATTGAAACAAATTTGAAGTATAAATGTGTGCATAGCACAGAATTTTTTTTAATTTTACCTTAAAATGTCAAAATCAAGCTTATATTGGTCAAACATCAAGCAAAAGATAAAGTTTATGCAAGTTTTATGTGATCCCCCCCCCCTTCTTAACACAAACAATTTCCCCCCCCCCCCCCCTATCGACCAACTGAAAATCATCTGACCCCCCCTATGTTTCTCCCAGCACCCCCTCCCCTGTAAATAATAAACGGTCCCTAAGACTAGCAGAATTTGTGTCATAAATTTGTCTTTTGGTTAAGGCAGAGTAAAACAGCAGCAACAAGCATTTAAGTTTGACATTTTCTGTATGTTTTAAAGATAGTCAGTTTAGACTTTCTTATGCATTAGAAAAACATGAAAGCATAAACTTTGTTAACATCAGAACAAAGGACCAAATGTTTTTATGAATCAATAATCTGTCATGGATAGTGCCTCACTTTTTTGTAAGTTTTAAAAGAGGTAAGGTCAATTCATAGTCGGCCTCCAAACAAAATTTTTCCTACCAAACATTTGGTCGTGACGTAAAAATGACGATTGACTCCAAACAAAATAACTTCAACACCGAGTTGAGACCAAACGCGCTAGATTGCACATGTATTTAATTGCCACATACATTGGACCAAATGTTTGCTACCCATTCATAGTTAAAGTTCGATGGCAAATATTTGGTGACGTCACGACCAAATGTTTTGTAGGAAAAATTTTGTTTGGAGGCCGAGTATGAATTGAGCCTTAGGCCCAAATTATAGTCCTTTTTGAGCTACCAAATATTTTGTGTAACAAGTCTTTGTTATCTTATAATCTAGTAATATAATTTCAATGCATCTGCTAATCAATAACGGATAATTGGTGCTATAAATCACCAAACATTTTCACCAAACAAATTTGGTGAGAATGTTTGGTGATTTGAACACCAATTATCCGTTATTGATTAGAAGATGCATTGGAATTATATTACTAGATTATAAGATAACAAAGACTTGTTACACAAAATATTTGGTAGCTCAAAAAAAAACTATTTTATAAAGTTCAGATTCACTCTGATTAAGTCCTTGCCATAAGAGACAGCAACTGGCCCTCCTCAATCAAGTACTTGAAAATATTAGTGATAGCATCAGATTGTAGTTGTTAGTTCAATTTTGAATTTGAATTTTGATTTCCCATGAGAGTTTCATGTGTTATAAAACAATTAATTGGAAATATAATTTCCCAACCAAATGTGTCCATTGTCACACATTATCGATCTTCCTAGAAATCTGTTAGTAGTTAAACGCACCAGTGATAATATGATGTCAAGAATTTTAATGACTACATTTCTTACTTAAATCATGTTAGAACATCTTCATCTCCAACCATTTTGTTTCTTTCTTGAATGCACAAAGGGAGTTGATAATGTGCTCAAGATTGTCATTTCCTTGTCAGGATGTGAGTTAAGATGCTGTTATAACCTGACATGTGCTGTTTATAGCTCATTGCACCTCATTTCTGTTCAAATAAAAATCTTAGATGTAATCAGGCTTTGCCGATATATTCTGAGCTCGATTTTGCAAGAAGATTCAAGATTTCCAGTGGGAGCTTCAGATATTTGAAAATGTTTTGAGCAGGGGAGCTGTTTTACATTAAAACGGGCCATTATCAAGTATTCCATTTTCTTAACGATATGAATGTTATTTACAACGAAACCTTAAGCATGATGATAAAAGTGCTAATGATATCCCCTTGAAGCTGTGTTGTGATGAAACAGCTTCTATTTCATTGGATGAAAGTTATCCAAATTTCTTGCGTTTCTTGGCTGTCATGTTATGTGTACAAAAAGCAGGAATGCATCAATGCAGGGACACAAAGACCTACCAAAAGATTATGCTGATTTCACATTGTAGCTATATAATGATGGAACGGCATCCTTAACGTAGGGCTGTCCTGCTCAGAATGATATGTAGTCAAGGTGAGGCAGTTCTACCTAAAGCTACTACCAAGTTCACTTTTTGCAATGATATGAATTATGTTACGACCCAAAACAAGGATCAAGGTCAGAAATAACCTTTCGGGTTCGAGCTAAAAGCAAAGCAAGAATAAATACACTGTAAGTCAGGA
>JXSR01S019926.1:0-10765 GCA_000969725.1 Ophiothrix spiculata | reverse complement strand
ATTTTATGAGTGATGTTGAGCAACAGTGTGATTTCCCATAAACTTACACGTAATTTTACACTGACGCTCTACAATAGGACATATGGCTTGCCGTAGTAATGCATGTTTAAACAACAACAATCGCAGTCGCCGTTACACTAGATCTGGATCTGGATCTCGATTGGTTTGTCGGTAGACCTATGGGCAACATCACCAACTTAGCATCTCCAGTGAGTGGACGTGCATAGTTTAATGGACATAATTTTTGATGGCCTCTTTAAAGCCATTTACTGTGGGTGTGATGACAATTGATGGTGGTAAACTATTCCAAATTGGTACGGTGGCTGGGAAAAAAGTGTCTCCAAATCTGTTTGTGTTGTAGCGGAGTTGTATGTACTTCTGGTTGTGGCCTCTCCCATTTCTGTTGTTACTATGCACTTTGTTGAATTTACTTTAAAAAATATGTGCAACACGGTTGCCTTGATTTTATTAAGTAGGTGCAACAAGCATTTATTCACGTATTTTGTACTTATAAACTCAATTTAGTAAAACGTTCACTTAATGAGTTACAAACACATAATATTGCCGATAAATTGCATCTTATAAACTCAATTTAGTAAAACGTTCACTTAACTGAATAGCGTCAGTAGATTCCACATAAATAAAATGCTTAAATTGTGCTTGACTTACAACAAATTAATTGAAATTAAAAAAAATGAATCAATTTCACTTTTTTTGAGGAGGAGGAGATTTCTCGATTGGTTCCTTACAAATTTTTAATTACATTTACAGACATGAGAAAATTTACCTTTGTACCTACCTGAGAATCGAACCTGGGTCCTCTAGATCATGAGTCTTATACTTTACCGTATGTGCCACACAGCCATTCACATTCTCAAAAGAGCAGAACATAAATTTATATGTGAAATGTAAATGTTCCATAGTAACTCATCATAACATTGTATAAAAACTACCAAATGAATGTATTGGACCTGCTTGTGTATTTTCTTGTGTATATTAAATCATATTTGACCAGAAAAACGTAAAAAATATGAATTTGGCTTCTTTTAGTGTCCTTTTTACTATAACTCAAGATTTATTTGTAGGCTACATATAGTCACTACTTCTTTTTACTTAACTGATTTGAGTTTGGTGTACGCAAAAGTATCAATTTTACATTTTGTTATCTTCATGAAGGTGTTGTCAACTTAATATTTGTACTTGTCGATTCTACTTTTGTGTTTAGTTAATTGAATTGAAATACATTATGCCATTGTTACTCATTCATGTTACACATAATATTTACTTACGTTTACTTAACTATTTTAACAGGCTTTATTCAGTAAATACGTTGAAAACATAACGGCGGCTAAATAAATTCAAGTAATACTTGCTCAATTTTCATACTCATACACCATACTCATAATTATTGGACCCATGTTGTCAGTGCAACTCCAATATGTCAAGTTTAAATAACTTCATGTTATTTGGAGTGATAAGAATGAATATCTTATGAGTAATATCTGCAAATTAGATTTTTTACGTAACTCAAATTAATATTTTCTAAGTAGCATGTACTTAGCGTAAGTTTCATTTTTTAGAGTGTGATCTTCACTGGCGTGATGTCGACCCCCGGGTGTCGACCAGGCGGTTTGTAATTTTGTACATCATAGTCAGCCTCTGTCTCTTGCGACGAATTTCCAGCGAATCCCATTGCAGATGCACTTTATGATGTTTTTTAAGGAAATGTGTATTATGTGTGTTGGAACTAATTGCATCTTTTACTTACTGCGATGGATGCATGAACACAAGAGTGCTGCAATTGAGGCGGGATTTCATTTTGCAGGACAATTTCATGTCAGCCTCCATAAGAAATACACGCTGTGTAATTTCTCAAACCTTGCTTTTTTGCATTTCTTTTATTTAAACAGTTGACCATACTCCTTTTTTTTAATGAGAACATTTTAACGTTGAGAAATATTCTAAATTAAGGTTAGTACAATTTCCATGCATGAATCTGTTGATACTTGACGTAAGTCAAGAGTGAATAAGCTTAATTCTCAGAATAATTCTGTCGGACGCAGGTGTTATATTTGGCGTCATTCATGATTGTTGCTGGCGTGAAACGGCCCGTGAAACTATACTGTACGATAGACCCGAAACGTGTCCCTCCTACTTGTGAGCTCGGAAGGTGACGCAGGCACTTGACTAACTGTACGATGTCTATGGAGTGAACCAATATTTCCAAAATATTTTATGTTTCCGCTCTGATTCATCAAATTTTTCTTACTATAAAGTTGGACATGATGTTGAACTTCAAGGACACAACAACTGAGGACCACGGCCACGGCAGCCATTTAGTCCCAGAGCTGTAACTTGCGGACCGTTGTTAACTTTTATTTTTGGGTACCTATTGTAATTTATATACAGTGACAGTCAATCTTCGAAAATTTCAAGCTCCCCGTTTCGCGTTTCTTTTACTCAGATAATTAATTTCGAAAATCGAGCATAATGATAAGCAGAAATGCCACATTTCCTTCACAATTCTTAGGATATATCATGTACAACGCTGTACGGTGCGACCATTTAACTCGCATTTGCGAGTATTTTTTGTCATGATGCGAACAAAATTGAATTCTACGAGCAATTGGCGATCATTCTTTTAAGCTTACACTCGCCAGCCTTTTCCAACCAAAGTGAAATTAACATGGAATAAATCGATATAACATTCACAAACTTCAAAACCTCGACCATAAAATGTCATTAAATTCGAGTTTCTTGCTCAAATTATCTCGCACTCAGCTGTCAATCGCTGTTTCAACAAATGTAAACAAACCGGACTACTGTCAGATTTATATACCTGACACACATGCATTGACGTGTCATGACGACATCAAGGGGAAATTTATAATGACGTCATTATTAGCATCATACCCAGTTCTGGGAGGATAATTTTTTTGAATTATCCTCCCGGCTTTCAGCCTGACTTAAAAAGCTGTATAGTAAACTGGCATTGTTTACATTCTCCAAATAGCTCGTTCTACATTATTTTTGAAGCTTCTAAGTCTATGTAGTGTTTCCATGTATGCCCAAACTAAAATTTATAACATAAAATTAAAAATCACTTACCTACTTTGAAACTTATAAATACATTCCATATCCTTCCTTCCCCAAATTTCTGACACATGTCAAACTCTGTCAAAATGGCTGTCATATTTTACAATGGAAAATGACATAGATTAAAATTCTGTAGAATTATCCCAATGATAGTACATGTGCCATGTAGATGATATATTTAACCATGATTTGTACAGGAAGGCTTTGGTTTAAGACTTGGAAATAGTCTAAAATGAAATTGATCTTTGACTTCAATATTAATTAGCTATGCAAGTTTCCGATTGGCTCTCTCAATACCATGTGATTTGGAGGAGGGATTTTCAACAAACAAATTCCATGTGCTCGGAACCGTTGGGGCGTTACTCTGTGATTGGGGTTTCCAGTGGCTAAGTTCAGGGTTTTTTATTGATAAGTAAACATTTGGCCTTGGGTATGGTACTATATTCTCATATACAGAGGGTGTTTGCTTTGGATAATTTTTATGTAATGAATATGTTTTATGACTTTTGACCTTACTTTTGACTTTGGTTATGGGGCTTATTGAAAAAAAAAATTCATATAGGAATAGCAGCTTATGATGAAATGGTGCTTTAAGGTAAGCTTACAACTTTTAACTCTAAAATTTTTGGAATAAACTTAACATTTTTGAAAAATAATTATGACAAAATGAATTATGAATATCTTAACTTTTATGTATGGTGCAAATTAAACATAAAGTGAATTGATACATGATAAAAAATGATGAATATTTGTTGCCCAGTCAAGCATTTTGGAAAGTGACTCTATGCAATTCCTTACACTTGGGAAACAATTGGTACCATCATACACGTGTATATTAGCATATGCTTCACACATGTACTGTACAGAAAAGATAGGCAAATTGTACGGCGGGGTATCCATTATGTTGACGTGACAGTGTTGTATCATGTATTGTGTTAAAAATTGCAACCTTTCATGAGCGCTGTACATGTCTTTTGTTGGTTGAAAGTTTTGATAGTTGGCTTCAAGCCTTACAATATGGCGACCAAATGGACATTCATGAACTTTTTAAAAAACCAGTAAGCTGAGAAAAGTTAAATCTGAGCTCAGTATTTATCATTTTAGTTTTATTATTTAACACTGCAATTGTAAAAAAATAACACTCACTTTTTGGCTCCCAAATGTTTTAATCATTGGAGCCATTTTATGGCCCCTAAAATTTTAAACTCAGGAGCCATTGGCTACTTAAATCAAAATTTTCACCGTACAGCGTTGATCATGTACTTTCATGGCTCTGTTTATTTTAATTTTAACCGCATATTACCTAATCATACCAGTTGTGGGTGCAAAAAAAATTCATCACTTGGCTCTAGTAGAGTCTAGAAAAAGACAATTTTCATCAAAATTCATTTCTTAGGATTCTGTCAGCAGTGTTTCTATATTCCTAAAGTTCGAAATTTCATATGTACTTCTGCTGATTTAAAAGTGAACATTATTCTTTAGGAAGTTTAAATACATAACAACATGGTCTCTTCTCTAACAATATTGTATTTAGGGCTTAAAAGTTATAGTAACAAAGAAGTTTAACTTTTAAGAGTTAAGTCATTTATTTCTAGAAACAATATCACTGAATTTCTCATTGATTCTCTGGAGAATGTGAAATTTAAAGTATATCTACTAAATGTTCAAGTTCAACAATGGTGGATATTAGTTAGTAGTTGAAAGTACTTTCAAAAAATGTAATAAAATTTAGTGTTGAGGAAAGTTGAACTTCACTTTGGTGATTGTGGCTAATGCCTTTAAAGTAACAATTTGCAGAAAAAAAGGATACCGTGATTACAGTTAAAGGGGCAATTCATGATTCACTTTTCACCCTCAAGGTCACCTCTATCAAAAATGAGTTTCTTAGCTGAAAAGAATCCTCACCTGGTATATGTTATGATCCCCAAACCATTTTGTCATATATGCTTGCGTTTTTGAGAAAAGTGAGAAACTGTGTCATTTTCTAATTATTGTCGGGGCCCCGACAATAATTACAACACATACAGTAGCCTATGGGGATTTTCAAAATGCTGAAAAGCTTGTAACTTGGAAATAAAGGGTCGGAATCAAGTGAAATTTTCAGTATATATTTATGTTCCACTCTTCTTTTTATTTAGCTAGAAAAGAAGCAAGGTTTTTTCACATCAAAATCATGAATTGCACCTTTAAGTTAGGTAATTATAAATTTGGGTTCTGAGACAATTTAACTTTCAGGTTGTAATTCTTTTAAACGGTATCTCGACTGACGCGCGCACCTTTCAAAAAACCATCGCACAGAAACTGCAGTAAAAAATGGGTCATTGGCAGTGTGATTTTTGCGTTAAGAAGGGAAGGGCATTACAATGGATGATAATATTGGTCATTGAGTGCACTCCTGCACTAAACCACCAAGTATTCTATAGATCTCCTAAGATACATACTGTTTTACCGTACCATACCTCATTATGAATAGGCTTTGAGTTTGATAATCATAGTTATAACTGCAGACTGGGGTGCAGCCCGCGAAAAATATCTGTTATTGCCCGCGGTAATGAAAAGGTTGCCCAGCACTGGTCTATACAGTGCAGTGCTGCAACTTGCAGGCATTTATAATTAGTACGTACCGTACACTTTTTTCCAACAGATGTACCAACACTGCCTATTCTGTTCATCAAGAATTCTAAAACACAGAGCTGTAGTTTCCCTGGAACAGAATTGCCGTAACCTATGCAAGAGCAGTAAAAGGCGCCCTCTTGTGTTAGGTATTGAAACTAGTTGCGATGAGACTGGTGCTGCTGTTGTGGATGAAGATGGTAATGTTTTGGGTGAAGGATTGCATTCACAGAAAGCTATCCATGTCAGGTAGGTATCTACACTCCCATAAAAAAATGATAAAATTGTTACGTTTATTATTACAGGACCAATCACTGACAATAATGTGGACATTCTCCAAGCATCATCCAGAGGAGAGAGCTTTTTAATGACTCTTGAAGCTTTGTATACATCAGAGAACTCAAGCCACAGATCAACACCAAGGATGAATACAGGAGCAGGGAACTAATGATTAAGATGTAGTCAGTGTTCCTCTGATCTCTTATCTTTTGTTTTATCATGTTCATCCTTAATGTAGCTTTAGTTTAGTTGTAATCTTTGTAAAATCTATCTGTTTGATATTAAAACCCTTTATTGGTTTTGCTTTGTTTCAGATGTAAACCTAAGGATGACAGCAATTGTCGAAAATATTTGTAGTAGAATAGTAGATTAGAACCGTGTTGGCTCCATTGAACTATATAAAATTGTTACCTTTAGGCTTATTATTACAATACAGGACCAATCACCATATGTGACCATGCACCACAAACCTTCAGTATAGTTGGCCCACATTGAATTTGTTTTATTGCAGATTCAAAAAAAACCTTAAGCTTTAAAATGACACTTGTTTCAAATTCATAAGACATCCAAGATTCAAGTTACATTCTTCAAAGCATGACGTACCACAAACTGAGAAAGTTTTTTTATGCACATGATGCAACTAAATTATCCTTGTTTGTTTTCAGATATATATTGGTATTGAAATGAAAGCTGATATGTTGGTTTTGAGTTTAAGAAAGCCATGGACATTATATTCAAATCCGCAAAAATCACAATTTTATATTTCATCACAATGCGAATATTATGTGTATTTTGTACTTATGCTCAAAATGAAAAATGCCAACTCAAGTAGTGATGGTCACATATTGGGCCGCTGCGACAAAAGAATGCAGTTGTTGTCTCCTACATGTAGCTCATTGTAGCATATGTATACTGGTTGCAAACATCAGATATATTCTACAATGAGCATCATGTGTACGAGCCAATAACGGCCCACATAATTATGTAGATTGAAAATTACTTCTAGTCTAGAGGTAATCACAAGCTAGAAATATTTACAGCCAATGCTCAACCAAATGCCACTTTGTTAGAAAAGGGTCATTACAAACTTATACCATTATGTTGGTCTGGGTACATTTGCACCGTACTCTGGCAACTTTTAAACTGTAATTTGACTGAGAATGCGGCTGTCGAGCCAGTCAAGCGTTGTTCTTTGCTTATGCACAATTTGGCGGCAAAATGTAAGATGCGCATTGCGTTGTAGTCAAGAAATAGTAGCGCGCGACTCAACGCACAGCGGAGTCACTACGCACTCGCGCAGCGTCGGTCTAGGCATGGCGCCCGCGTGGCGCAATCCCCTAACTTAGCCGGATTTTTAGGGTGCAAATAGACAAGTTTCCTATCTGGACTTTCTTTAATCTATGATTTGCACAATCTTAAGCCAATTAGGGGTGCAATTTGCTCTCAACGATAAAACCGTTTTGGTTCCAATTTTGAGGTGCTCTGATGAGCATCCCCACCATTTACTGACAAGCAGTAATTATGGTAGTGTAATTGTGTTGCAGATTTATAGACCTTTAGCATTTGTTAGCCAGCAATGATGAACCCCTGATCACATCAGTTTTGCATCAGGTATACCCTGGTAGCAGTGTTATTGAATTGGTCGTAATATTAATAAGTACCATTTATGAAATTCTGTAATGATTTTTTTTTCTCATTCTTTTCCTTCCAACTTGAATATTTTGTTACTTATATAGTATCTTGTATGTAGTGTCATTCCATTGTTTCACTCTATTTTATTTTAAGCATTTATTGTGTGAAAAAAGAGGGCAAGGTTTGATCAAAATATTTATTTAAAGACAGAATAAGACTGTCTGTAAACTAAAACTATTGACTTATTCACATCACTATTTATACAGGCTTGGCCAGCTCTGCATACAATAATGTTTTAATAGGTCTTTGGGATTGCATGGTCAATTGCAGTGACCATTTCTGATGCAATCTAAAAAGCCTGTCACAACCCGCGTGTTACAGTACTTAATTTGATTTGTCTGTACAATTTAATGTTCCCAGGAAGAAACATCGGGTTTTGCCATGTGACAGTAGTTTTCCCATGAAACCCATCACTTTGTAACACCTACTAGTACAATGATACATATTTTTCACATATTTGTGCAGAAAAATCAGAATTTATAGTAAAATGTAGGTTGCGATGTGTGGCGGGATTTCACAGGTCAGTCGGTTATGTGTGAATGCCATGATCTCATGCTTGTTGTTGCATTCATGGCGTCTTCTTTGTTGACTTTGGTCAAGCATATCTTGGACAATAATGTCAACCCTAATGCAACCAACCATTTGTTGGTAGAAGACTTTGCATTTAATGCTTAAAGCAATAATCATGTTAGAAAATAAATTATATTTTGTGCTTGTTTCAAATAATGCCAGCTGACATAAATTTGATTTTTTTTTTTCAGAAATGGTGGTGTGATTCCCCCACTTGCTCAGGATCTGCATAGGCAATACATTGACAGTGTCGTACAAGATGCACTCAATTCAGCGAGTGTTACAACAGAGGTAACATTATATCATTATCTCGTCCAATCTTGCAAATGTATTTATTTTTTTGATTCACCATATCATAATATCACGAATGTATAGGTTCGTTCAGTGTATAGACCTGACGGGGAAGTCCTCTTTTGGTCTATGCGCTACGAGCTAGCTTTGGGTGCAGGAGGTCCCGGGTTCGAGTCCCAGCTAGGTCGTATGAAAAATTTATTAAGCGCTGGTATGCTTCGTGATGATTACAGTAGAGTAAGTGGGTGGGTTACGCTCAGCCTGTTACAATAATAGACCACACTGACAAGGAAGCCCAAGTTCTAGATAGTCTAGAAGTAGAAGTCTAGGGATCCATCCCCCGTTTCCATCCCCCTTTTTTTCCAAAGGCAGATCAATCAGCTATACAAAACTAAGACTTTCTAGTCAGAAGTATGATGACGTGATAGTGAAATTATATCATATGAAAAGTAGGAAGATCCTATAGACCGGGGGTTCTCAACTAGTCCTTACAATGCAGCACTTAAATGAGAAAATTGTAGGGGAAAGTGCCAACTTGCCTATGTCTCAGTGTATTTCTCAGACCTGAAACTTTTTCCTCTTTTCAGCTGATTTCCTCTTTTTTCATTGCTCAAATTTACGCACTTTCTTTTATATTCAGCCTTTTTTGAGCCATTTTACCCAAATTTCATGCTGTTTTTCAGCTTCTTTGATCATTTTTCTCTTTTTTCACTTGAGCCAGTTTCAGGTCTGATTTCTAATGTATTTCTTTGCTTTTAGAGAGTGTCAAAGCGCCAATCAGTACTTGTCAAAGTGCCAAATTTGGCGTGTGCGCCACAAGTTGAGAATCCCTGTCCCTAGACTATCATTATCTTTTTGAAATGTATTCCTTATTTGCTTTTGTTGCCAGTGGAGGAGGTTGTGATCAAGGAACTGCTGATCTTGTTGGTGGGCATATAGAACTAAGATATTGTACCACCAGTTTCCCCTAAAAGAGCTAAGAAGCTTTGGGTTCCATTTAATCGCCCTTTTCACAACTTTTCCAAGGGTTTGCCAATATGTTTCCTATTTCCATATTGTAGCCCTCAATGCCTAGTTTTTTAAAGAAAATAAGCTTTTCAATTTTACTGATTGTTTTAGTAACCGATCAAGACCATTTCACTGTCCAAAAATGGTCACAAATGTAACTGAAAAACGAAGGAAGATGGGTTCCATATTTAGATGGTGGTTACATGGGAACAATGTGCACAAATGCCTCTTTTTTTTGATTAGATGCCAAATGTGGTAACTTGGGCACAGCTAGTCAGACATTTTTGGGTATAACTTAAAAAAGAGTGATTGTTTTTGTGCATATATTGGTCTTATGCACCAGTCCCCAAAAATGAAACCTGTAGCATTTTTCTTTTTGAGATACATTTGCACCTTATATTAGCCAATCAGAGGTCTAGCTTGGTTGGCAACCATTCTAACCATTCTGCATGTTTTAATTTATTTGACAGGACATATCAGCAGTGGCTACAACCACCATGCCAGGTTTAGCCTTATGTCTCAGAGTTGGATTGGATTACACCAAAGACATGGTCCGCAAAACAGGCCTACCATTTATTCCAATACATCACATGGAAGCTCATGCATTGACGATACGCATGATTCAAAAGTAAGTTTTCTTCATGTGAGTGCAAGAAAGTCGTATCTGCAATAGCTGCCATTTGTTATAAATTTGGATCGCACACTCAAATTTTGGGTCAGTGGTTCTTGAAATCACCTGAAGAACCATTTCAAAAAACACTGACATGAGACAGGGAATTCTTGAGGGATTTTTCACATTCTTGTGACAAAGTATAGAATAAAAATAACTTAGGGCAGACATTGCAGATACGACTTTCTTGCACTTACATGACGGTTTATGCTAATGTTTAGTTCAGTGTGTTCACCAAGGTGTTTTCTTATGGTTATCCCATGCTAGGAAAGCTAATCAAAATCATATAAAACTATTAATGACCACTACAACCTCTTAGTAAAGTTTGCCCTTCATCAACTTTATTTTTTTGCAGATTCAAATCAAACATGTTTTTGAATTCAGAATTGCTTCAAGTTCATATCAAACTGAGAAGTTGAGTTACAATAAGAGTGGGCTATAAATGGGTGATTTTTCAGTTTGCCTTGCCAACAGTTTTTTTGGATTGCACTTGACCTATCTCAACTTGAAATGACAAAATTTTTGGTTATGGGTCAAAGAAAAAAG
>JXSR01S019925.1:7912-23461 GCA_000969725.1 Ophiothrix spiculata | reverse complement strand
ATATCTACACAAATCGAAATACAAAACCAGGGAAAGACCATCACAGGGCAGATTTCTCATGAAAATTGGACTGGTTATGGTAAAAACGCTATTTCATTTCAAAACTGCTTGATATGTTAATCAGACATTTTTAGATATCAAACCATGATGAAAATCTGAAAAATTAATAACCATAATACTTTATTTGTTCAGAATCGTCAAAACAAAGTTCAATTTAAATTCATTCTAGAATCACCAAAAATGCCGCCTTCACGCACTGTCTAACAGCTTCTCTATTCACTCCGTTCATAATTAATGGAAAATGGCTTTGTTGGTTACAACATAAGCATCCCTTCTTTTTTCCACTTTTGTTGTGAACTTAAGTTCAACAAATCAAGATGGGATAGAGCATCATCAAAATAACATTAAATCATTTGATATTTAAAATAATTAATGAAAATGGTTCTTGTTCTTCAACAAAAACATTGGTAACTAAATAATGTCTTTCGCATAATACAAATTAAAATATCGTCGAAAAAGAGACCCAATACGGCCGCCAAATTCCCCTACAACATACGCATACTTTAGGAAATATAATTTTGGCGGCCATATTAATACATGTGAGCAAATGGTTGAACTGTTTGTTATGTTGAACTCTCTTGATGCTACGTATTTTGAAAAAAAATATGTGTTTACGAAGTGATATTATTATCATTAAATGGTCCTAGGTGTCAAATTAACGAAATGCCAACAGGCAAGATAGCTCAATAAGCAAAACACTCGGTTACAGTTACAATAGTTACTGCTTATGGTACCAAAGCAAACTTGAGTGTGCTTGAAATTCCTTTTCAGGACAAATTAATAGGCTATATGCTAATCGTCTTGTGAAACCGATAAGTAAGTGTTATAGTACGCGCCCGCAGGGCAAGTACTATAACTTACTTATCGTTATACCACAAGCGAATCACCTTGGGAATCAGAATTGTTTCACATATAGTGTGTCTAGACAGGGCTTGTTATCCCATATAGTGTGTCTAGGCAGGGCTTGTTATCCCACATAGTGTCACAAATTTTAATTAGGATACCATCACAGTAATATCTTCAAGAAAAGCTTATTTTGTATTGCCACTGGCAAAGGTCCCCAATTATTACAATTTTTTTTTTCTCTATTAGGAGTTGTTATCATGGATTATAATAAGTAAGGAGCAATGTTTTGTCCTAATATGAGGTCAATATCACGTTACTTCACCTCATGACAACGGTTTCCAAGTTAATCCAACTGTTACATAACAGTTATCAAATAAAGGTCAACAAATTCATGTCTGGTTGAAATCCAAATATTGTAGAACTATAGGTGGGCTTTGCAATGTATAACATTAATCTGATAATTTAGAAGACAATCACTACAGAGATAAGGCCAAGTTGTTAGAAATTCCATTAACAAAAAGAAAATAGACAAAAGTTATAGATGCTTTAGATATGAAACATATATTACAAAAAATATTCAATTCAGGAGAAATCTAGTCATGGATTCAAGCTTATTTTGTATTGCCACTGGCAAAGGTCCCCAATTATTTTATAAGATATGTGGAATTGGCCAAAACTACCCTTAGGTCATAATCATACATGTTTTGGACATGGTCAGTTCTGTCAGAATTTTGATATGAAACAGATGTTGTTTTTTCGGGTGACACAAAACAACATGAGGGATGATGTGAATAATGTGGATAGTAACATGGAAACAATCAAGGTCCTAGGATTGGACTAATGTTTTGAATGGATGTGATAAGTTGGGACACTTTTTGGCAGACAATAAATGTTATGTAATAATTGGTCTGACTGGGTCAAAGTTATAGAACTCCCTTGAGGTTGTCTGGACGTGATAAATGGTACAAATTGAACAATTCAAAAAACAGATGGTGGCTAAGAGACATGATAACTTTCTACAAGGGTGTAAGTTATCACCAATCCAGTACGATAAAGGACGTTACAATGGGCTGATCATCGTCCCTACATGTGTATATGTTGCCGCAAGATATGATACTAGACACATATTTGAAGTTTTTCAAAGTTTATTTAAAAAATGACTATTTACCTAAGTCTTGCATTTCTTTTGTATCGATATTTAAGAATTCGCTATTAACACGGGAGTTGCCAGCCAATATTCACCTTTTGACCTTGGAATCGTGGAATGGAACAAACTCATTGATGCTAAGACTTGAACACCAATTTGAAATTGGAGAAGATAACCAGCTATCGCAAAATGTAACTGTTTCCCTAAAGGTTTGTTTCGACTATTTTTTCATATTCTTGATGCTTTGCAATATCAAGCATTACATGGATATTAAGGTGAAAAATGAAAACGAAGGCTGATGAATAATTGAAAAATTGCGTTCTTCTTTTGATAGGACATTAGGTATGGATCGTTAACTAAGATTACTGATTATTCATATATAACTAAATATAAGGTCTAAGTTGCCCGTACAATGATTTATTGGGTGTAGAAAATGAATCTTGGTCTTTTTGTTGTTTATATATACTTCAAGCAAATCATTCATTTAATTATATCTTATTAATAAGTGTCAGGAGCGTAACAATTCACTATTGTAGATAAGTTAGGTTTGCACATGGACAATTAATAGTAAGCCTTTATTCTTTATATAATTTGAACAGGGGTTGTTTAAAAAGTTTGATATCGTGTCTGCTACTGAGGTGACCATGACAGGGAACCAAATTAAAGCTAATGCAACCCGTTTTAAATGGAGAAGTGACGATAGTATATTTGTTACAGGTAAGGCATCGTTGTTTATTGATGATTGTTTTTTAAGCAAGCGAATGAAAATAAATTGCAATGTGAAGTATTATGTTTCTGTAATCTAGGGTCACCATAGGGTTAGTTGAAGATAATAACTACGTTATCATAGTGCGAGTTTTTCGTAATTTGTATTAAGATGAAGGGAGGTTCAATCATCAATAGAACAACAACAACAATAACCACTTGTTTCATTCCAAGATTACATAATTATCACAAATAAAGCTAAACCAATTGAACCTCATTATTTATTTGCTTCACACTAAGCATGGTAACCCATTCAACACGAGTTGATTTACAACGTAATTGCGGGACCCCCGTGGCGGGACCCTGCAAACATAAAAAGTAATTGCATTGTATATAGAGAATAAAAATACATCAATGAGGTTATCTGCACGGAAAAGCAGATCCACAATCAAGAAAAAATATCGTCGGATAACTCGGGAACACTAGAAACTACCAAATGTTTTGTAGCGAAAATTTTGTTTGAAGGCCGACTATGTTTTGGCCCTAAAAGATGGATAAAGTTGAAGGCAATTAAGAAATCTTCTCTTCTGATTACCCTTCCCAACCTTTGTTTCAATGTTGGATGTAAAGATGCTTCTTGTGTTCGGATCAACCTTGGGTGGGGAACAGGGAAAGCCTACGAAATCAGTGACATGCGCAGATACTTGAATACCAGAATGCAAGACTGACCAAAGTCCACTTTTTTCCCCCGAAAACGAGTTATAGACAAGAGAGACTTTCTTAAATCCAGGGATACCTTATGCGTGAAAGACTAAAATGAATCCACACCCAAAAGTCCGTTTCAAAAGTTGTCTATGGACTTGGGTCAGTGTTACATACATATGTTGTTTTATTGAATATATCAAAAGAAGTCAAAACCTTGTTCTCGGCAAAATTTCCTCTTGAAATCGGTAGATAATTGGTGTTGGGTGTAGGTTCTGTCTCTAATATTGCTTAGAAAACATGCAAAAATCGAAAATCGGTAATTTAGGGAAATATATTTGAGTATACTGTTTTTTCCGACCGAGTTTTTCAATGAAATTTGGCTTACACAAGCAGAGAATAAACACAGATGCATTATGTGCATGCATAAAATATTAGATCCTGATGGATCTCTTCACCCCCTTTGTTACATGAAATGTTTATACATAATACATATAACAAAACTACATAAGGCCAAAAAAAAAAACAAGTCTGTTTCTGGTAACATGCTTGAAAAAGTAAATGCAATATGCGTTTTTTTATTTTTAAAAAACACATTAAAACAATGCTCTTGGTTTTTTATATTATTTATTAATATCATTAATATCCATAAAGGCTTTATATATAAAATATGTAGCCTTTGTTATTGTAATAGGTATTGAGTATCCATGTAATCTTACCTAAATATGAGTATTTTCCTGTATCTCCAGAGTCAAGGGGCCAGCCAGGGCCTCATTCAATGCCATAAATTATCTTTTGGGTCCTCAATCGATGTGAATTCAACATGTGGCATCGGAATATTATACTAGACGTACGTATTCAACATTCCATAACTTTAGTAAAAAATACGTCTATTACAATTAAACCAACAACCATTGCTGCTGTGCGATCATCCGTATTCATGTAATGCATGTACACAGTGAATTGCATTGACTCAACAAAACTGACTAGTGCTCGTAAGTTCTCGCCAGTCAAAACAAAATAATCTCGACTGACGCTATCGTAATGATCTTCATACATGGCATCAATTTCCTTCTTGTCTAAATCCTTCAAAATCTCTCTCTTTATCACTATTATCAACAAATAGACACGGCAAATAGAGAGCTCAAATTATCGGTTCTCTCCCGCTCTCCGCCATTTTTATTCACCGATTTCGCTGGCTTTCACATATGAACAATTAATTGCCGACTAATTGATAGGCTTAGATTACAACGGGTACCTGAATTGGTGTTCGTTTGTTTTTACGCAAGTCTCCAGTAAGCTTTTTACAGAATTTGGTGGTTTTTTTTTTTGTTTTAAAGCGAAATATCACAAACAAAAAGATATGCGGGAAATATGTAACTAAACAGAAACGCGCGCGTGTTACCTGAAACAAACTTGTTTTTTTATTTGGCCTAATACATATAAAAACGTAGACTTCATTTTCAAATTTAACAAATACGGTACTTAGGCTACACATGGCCAGGCCCGTAGCCAGGATTTTTGCAAGGGGGGGGGGGGATGCGGATTTTCAGAACGTGGACCTTTTTGCGGAAACACTTTCGTTTTGGTTTTTTAGCACTTTTGAAAGCATTTTGTGCAGTGTTTTATTAAAAAACGACCTAAATTTACGTATTTTGGTGCTTCGGGTGTTCTTTTGGTGGACATTTAATGACTTTTTGTGGACCTTTTTGTACATTGTCATTTTTTTTTTTTGGGGGGGGTGAGACGCCCTCACCGCATCTCTCTGGCTACGAGCTTGCACATGACACAAAAAGAAACACGGCATGTCTTTAGATCGGCAGTTTAATTTAATTATTGCATTATTGCTATTTCGCAAAATACCTCAATTGTGAAAATCCGTGCAAAAATGGCTGAGATGGAACCCCGAAAGACGCCGGACTCAAAAAAAATGTTGCACTTCACGGTGATTTCATTGATCACTGTGCAGTATGACTTAATGCTTTGGGAGTTGATATAATGACCGTTGTCGTGAGACATGCTATGAGAGTCTCAATATTGATCTCTATTATCTCAATTATCTACAATTATTTATATTGGTCTATCATGTGATACAGATCATATGATCACATGTGCAACCATACAGCGACTATTGAAATCTTCGTAAAGTGCAACATCTGTTTTTGGAGTCCGGCGTCTTTCGGGCGTTTTATTTCAGCTATTTTCGCTAAATTTTTCATAAGTTAAGTATTTAATGAAAGAGAAAAGATGAAATTGAAAACTTTATATGTGATGACTCACCCCGAAAAGGGGGAATTTGCGACAGAACACTTTTCGAGAAACTGGTGAAAATAGGAAACAAAATAAAAAGAAAATAATAAGAATTTCCAGCAGATTTTCTGTTGTAAAATGTGATTTCCTTGATCAATTTCAACAAGTAAGGTGTCATTTTAAAGCTTAGAAATTGCTATAACAGATGAAATGATAAAATCAAAATTGATATCATCTGCAAAGTCCCCCTTTTCGGGATGAGCCATCACATATTTTGAAAAGGTTCTAAATTATCAGATTTGACACCCTGTCGATATAAAGCATGTCGTGTTTCTGTTTGTGCCAGTTGTATTAACAATCGCATGGTCATTTTAAAACGCCGGTAAAGAAATTGAAACATGGATCATTCATAATGAATTTGAACTGAAACAAGCATTACTGATATAGTTCAGCTGACTCTCCATAGTATATGATATGAGTTGTGACAATCATGTTCGAATATGACCATAATTACTTAAACACGGTATGAAATAAAACTTTGGAAAAAAAACCCGATACAGTTTAATAAAATATATTAATTTGTAACTGGATACTAATTTTAAAGCTCTGTGTGATAAAACAAAGAAGACATATTTCAAAATTCCCAAATTTTCTGATGAATTTGTTTTGAAGACGTAAAAATTCTAACGGTTATTGGAAAGTTCAATATATACCTCTTGTGTATGAAATGAGCAATTAATGCATTAAATAATCATCAAAGTAAGATTATTTTTGTTTTTATCTTTCTTCATTCTCTCTTGCAGACAAACCGGCAACGAAAAAACAACCCAAAACGGATTTTACAGATATTAAATTAAGTCCGTTCCAAATACGAACATTCATTTTAAATATTAAAAGACAAAAGTCTATGTGAAGTTACACATTTTTGACAATGATTCATGAACATTAGCTATAGCAAAATAAAAAAAATAAATTCTCAAAAAATGCTGCAACAAGTTAGATTAGCGTTATATCTCTCCTATGATTTTTCTTCTTTGAGGTGAAAAGATTTATAAATAAGAATAACAAACGAGGTCCAGTTATCATTATCGACGTCATCTTAGTTTTGATATTAGGGTGTTAATCATAAAAAGGTGACTTATTCTTGAAGAGCTTATTATACTGCACTGTAATGTTAAACACATTGAATAATAGTTTCTGATTTAAGAAATTTGGTAATTTCTGATTTCTGCATAAAATATATTGTATAAATACACTTTTAATATGATAACCTACCCTTCAATAGTTTTTTCCCTTTTCTTTTCCCTTTTTCTTATAAAGAGATACAGTGAGTTGTTGAATACCTAAATTAAAACGCTTTAACATGTTATCATGCATAATTGTTCATTGCAACGTAAATGCCATTTGTGCTGATATTAAAGTTACATCCAATATATAATAATATAAGATATTAACTTAAATCGATCTTAAATATCAGATACGTCATCAAATTGACAAATCTGACAATCAAGATGGATTTTATTAATTTAACTACTACATGTATGGTAAAGTAAAATCCATCTTGATCTCCAACATAGAGATGCGTCGATAAAACAACAGGGTGATCTATTAAAATAGATAGTCAGTCCATATTAGACGGTTAAATTGGAATTATAGCTTAAAATAAGCGTATGTAATGTGGGTTAATAACTCCTTTTAGAAATGCCGAACTGGTATTAAACAATTGTCTACACTATGGGACTTAAGAGCAAATTTGTGTTACAGGTACTGTGGATGGCTCTATTAACTGATTAAAAGATGAAAGTATCAATGTAATGGGATAGGACCTATTTGCCATCTATCCGACATTGAAAAAAGATTATGTTATTCTGATTGGAAATTGCTTTTTCATTACATTACTTTGCGATAAGGTAAACTACAGTTTCAGCATTTTTATGATCGTGCTATATAAATCAGTATGTATTCGTGTATAAATAGGAAAACAGGCGCAGTCCTGGTCTTGGTGGGTAAGGTATCAAACTTGGGCACCAAATTATTCCTTCTAGCAGGATGTCCAGCTACCATTCGAAATTCAATGCATTAGCCTTAAAACGACCTTTTAATGCAGTGAACTTTAACCCATGCAAATTGACCTTTCTTACTTTGGAAAACCTTGGCTCTTCAAAATACTTACCGAACAATTAACTATTCATGGACCAAGTTTAGTCTAGATAGGATTAACGAATCTTGAGATATGACCAAGACCTCGAAATGACCTTTAGGTTGCCCTTTAGGTAAATTTTGATTGTTTTCTATTCTCCATATTCTACCAACCCGTCTCTTTTAAAGTATTAACTCGTTAACAGAACTAGTGTTAAGCAACCATCGAACAACCAATGAAAACTGTGTCTATCTGATAAGTAATACTGACCAAGATAAGATAAAGGTAAACTAATTCTACCCATTTGTTTATTGTTTCATACGAATCAGGGTAACCCATTTCACACGAGTTGATTTAAAACGCAGTTATTTTCCCTGCAAGCATAATAAGTAATTGCATTAATGACGTTATCTACATCAGAAAATCAGATCCACATTGATGAGCATGTCCGTAAGGGGTTTTGCATATATTTCTGTGGCTACACGATCTGACACCAGTGTAATCGCAGCTACCCTGTAATCGATCTCATTAAGCGAATTCTAAAATCCAAGTCTCGCAAAAAGAGAAAAAAAAAATGGTCGCGAGATTTTTTTTTTTAACGTGACCTGGTGAAAAGGCTGACTTTGAACCTTTTTTATCTGAAAAGGGTGAGAGCAAATGCAAATTGGAAACATGGGTATAAAAATTTGGAGATTTTCGAACAACATGTACGTGATTTTTTCAACTGTTGATAAAAAAAGAAGCATTCTTTGGTATTTTCAAATCCACGATTTTGAGCCTTTTTGAAACAAACGAATTTGAACCCTTACATCAATTTTGTTTTAGAAGATAAAAAGACGTCAGTTTGGTCGATTCTGCTAGTAAAAATATGAAAATTCAGATTGATGAAATTTGAAATATATATTTTGCCTACACTGCCTACGGTTTTTATTTTGATAACTAGGCATCAAGATTTCGATAACAAGAACCCTTTGACACGACGGGTCATCTAATGCCAGCAACGTGCGTGGAGCTCAGAGCTTGTGCTTTGAATGGCTCGGCCCTCGCTGCGTTGAAATATTTTACATTTCATGTGAAATGTAATGCCACATGCATGTGTTTTTTGACTAAAAAGTAACCTTTTGGGTTCTTTTATATAAGATATGTCAAAAATTCGATATTTTCATTCGTGACAGTGAACAATTGACGAAAAATAACACTCCACGGCAAAAAAAAATAGAAATTTTACAAAAAGACCATGACGGGACTCGAACCTACGGTTTCCACATTTGGAGTCTGATGCCTACACCGTAAGCCCATGGAACTGAC
Source organism: Ophiothrix spiculata (assembly GCA_000969725.1). Classification (NCBI taxonomy): domain Eukaryota; kingdom Metazoa; phylum Echinodermata; class Ophiuroidea; order Amphilepidida; family Ophiotrichidae; genus Ophiothrix; species Ophiothrix spiculata. Next base: position 14,303 of record JXSR01S019925.1, on the reverse strand, counting down.
TTAGTTGTTAACGGGCATTTGCTAACTATATTTTGCGTATTTAAAGTAATTGTTTACGCATGCGCACTAATTGAAATTTGAGTATGTATGGACACACACAAATACACCCTTACATCAAATCTGTTTTATCAATATTTACCGTAAGATTTTTGGGTGAACTAACACTCAAAGGTTCAAACTTTGTTTTCAGCATTACAGATACAATATGTAATACTGATATGTACACATTTTAGCTAACATTTTGAGACCAAATTTCATCTCTCTTGTTCAAAATAAACACTCCGTTAAATATTTCGGTATTGGACATATAATTTTAAAAAGTTTTAAAAAATTGTAACATGTTTTTAAGACTTTCTTTTATCTGCTCTGCGTAAAAGTTTTGGAAATTCAGACTTGTTTCAATTTAATTCGATTTTAAGATCTTGTACTCAGCCGTATGAATATTCATATCCACCGCCCGGATAGCGATACTGGAAATCTTCTATGCATAATAAAAGGAATATAAACCATTGGACGTTTACGGGAGCTGAGACCTGACGGACACTCGTGTAGGGCTATTCTTTTTCGATATATCATATTTACTTATTTGCTTATTTACTTGAATTTGAGCATGTTTTTGTTGTTTGTGTTACCATTCTATTAGGACAAGTATACCTTGACCTTCCAATATTAGGCAACAGATTTTAAATCTGCTTTTTAGAATTAACCAAGTAGCTCAAACAAGTTGGCAAGTAATGCAAACATGTGACAATTTTATGATTTCGCTCAAGATATGTTATGACCAAGATCAAAAGCATTCATTTTATATCATGAGTACACTCTTTTCTATTTAACGTACTAATTGTGTTTACATGTTCTGCATTATCTGAACTTACGTCAGTAGACCGTTTTGTTTCTTTGTTTTTACCCTTTTCTGAGATAAACCGTTTTCTTTTATGCCAACAATCTATCAAAACTGTTGCCAATGTATACAAAAACGGATTGACAGATGAGTTAATAGGCAAAATAAAAGTGACACTCCAGGCATAAACGACAGGCGATATTTCAAGGAGACCGCTTTGAACAAGTATGCCCATCGCAATAATTGGCAACCAACAACAGAAGTCGGTCATTACGATGAGCGCCATTTTGGCAGCCATTTTAATTTCTCTGTCTCTTTCCAAACGACGTCCACTTTCCCGACTAGTTCTTTTAGCAAATATAAATATCTGAATATAACAAAATCCTACAATAAGGCAACACAAAAGATTGAGTCCAAGAAACAATCCGATGGAATAATACATAGTTGGTTTACTCCCGATTGTTTCAGAAACTTCTATGTCCATCGTATCTTCCCAAAAAGTAAAAACTGGAACTTCCACTTTATGAGATGTTGCTATTTCTTTCCTAGCTAGAGGTAAACCAATACAAACTTCCGACACATCATAAAATTCCGAGTTTATGTATGTCAAAGCGGAAGGAATTGCACTAAGAATCGTTGCAGAAATCCATATTGATATTATGGCGACTTTAACAGATTCAGTGGTAAACCTGAAAGTACCAAACGGATGTTTAACTCCAAGGAATCGATCAATACTGATAAGTGTAACAAAGAAAATAGATGCTTCACTTGAAAGAATTGATAAGAACCCAGCCACTGTACATGGCACGGATCTTGTCCATGCAGAAGCATGTGAGGGAAAGTAATCCTGAAAGTACATATCTGCGGTTGTCAACAATAACATATAAATTCCCATCAAAAGATCACATATTGCCACGTTACTGATAAGGAGAGACTGAACGTGGAATCTATCACGCTGTTTGAAGCGCCACAACAAAACCGCGACGTTTCCCATTAAAGCGGCCAAACCAAGAAGCCACATTGATATCCTCAATACTTTATTTGGTAACATACGGTCACATGTCAGTAATGATGGTTTTGGATTTCCCGCCAAACATATTGGCTCTATTAGGAAGCAACAAGTAGCGTGTTTGTCAACTATAACGTTGGTTGAGTTTGAAAGACCTGTAAAAGACTCAATATCTACCCACATCAGAGAGTTTCCTCTTAATCCAACTGTGCTGAGACTTTGTAGATATTTGAAAGTTCCATCTTCGAGAAATTCAAGAGTGTTGTTCTCTAACAACAAGAATTTGAGGCTTACAAGTTCGTTGAATGTATCGTCATCAATTGTTTTAAGAAAATTGTTATACAAATGCAATATTTGTAAATTAATTAATGTCTTAAATGTTTCTTCATTCAACTGATGTAGTTTATTATGTTCCAGATACAATGCACTTAATTTACGAAGTTCATGAAATACTATAGGCGAAAGCTTTGTTATTTCATTGTGATCTAAATGCAGTTCTTGAATATTTACCAAATCTTTGAAAATATATTCAGGCAAATATCTCAAATCATTATTGTCTATTAGAAGTTCTTTAAGGCTATACAAACCATAAAATACAGTGGCATCAATAAAGGTCAGGCGATTCCAGCCTAAATCTAGTCGTTCAAGAAATGTCAAATTAAAGAACACTCCTGGAACAAGTGAATGTATTCTATTCTGTTGTAAGTACAAGTCTGTCAGATCTGGGGTGTTGACAAATGTATTTCGTTTAACCTCTGTCAAATTATTATATCCAAAATATAACCGTTTTGGTTTGGCAGGGTACAATATTAAAACGTTCGCTTGCACTTCATTTTGACAGGTTTGCACAAGAAAGTCACTTCCAAGAATACACGAACACGTGTCAGGGCAGTTAAATTTGCATATTATAATATCACCAATTTGCCAATATTTATCAGAAAAATTGCTGACCATTTCACATTTTTCAATGTAGTCCACTGCTACATCATGTGAACAGTTACTGTTCTCAGTATCAAGTGAAACACAATTTGAAATTTCTTTGAACTGTTTCTGCGATGAGTGGTCAAAACAGCATAACAGAGACATAGTTATTATTTTTTGCCGCCAGTTGTAACTATTCAGTAGTCTCAAATCAAATTGGTTGCCAATGAAATGCATTTTACATGGAGATGTTTGTCGAAACGATGACGTAATGCTATTTCCGCAAAGTAAGAGTTCATCAGAGCATTCATTCACGCATGATTTATTAGATGGACCTAGCTGTACAACTTCAACCATGAAACTGCAATTGAGAGGAATGTTAAATTGTACTGAGCAATAGTTGGGTAAATGGTTACTTGTCGTTATCTGTAGAATATTTTCTTTGGTTTCATACGCCATATGTCCTTCACAATTATTAAGTGTATCTATGCTAGTCCAGTTCGTTATATTTGGTACACAGCGATTTAATGCACGTGTAGTCATTTGATAAGAGCTTAAAATGAGGAAACAAAATAAAACCAAACACGACATTTCCTTTACAGAAGTCATTAGATGATTCATATAAATTCCTTGGAACGTTTTTAATACTCAGTGGTGTTTATATCCATAAAATACAGTTCAGTAGATAGCGATCACGTTTGTATTGGTATAATCATACCAAGACATACTTATGAGCATGCCAAATAGGTCCAATTGCAAGTACTCAATTCTGTAATTCTGTAGGTCGTTTACATGAGCAGAAGTTATTCCTTGGCATATATATATTTGAGAGTTTTCGATTTTCTAGAAAATATATATATTTCAAATTGATTTGAGATATCAGAGTTGATAATAAACATCCTTTAACCTGGTTAATATGATACGTCGAAACAATTCATTTCCATGGTCAAATATTGTGATATTTATCATGACGTCAGTTTAAATCACTCATCTTTGAAAATATCACACGCATTTAATCTTTAAAACTCCGAATAGTAGCAAAGCAAATTAATCTATAATACAGAAGAGACGTGAAGAATTCATCGTATGTGTGTGTGTGTAGCTCCGCACTAGCATGTACCTTGATTACATGAAGTTAACGAATCTACTATCATTGCACAATTCAACAATTACGCGACCAAGTAATCAGACCTTCGAATCGAAATGAACATGTTGCAGACCGGTATCCATAGAAACATCATAATCCAAAGTCAAGGCGGAAAGACGTAACATCACGTTTTGGGAAATACCAATCTCATGTCGTATAAAGGCTATGTTTGATTGAAGTTACTAGTTATTTGCCTCAATACCCTCAGGCTATAGTGTTGAAAAAAACCTCATCATATCAACAACAGTTTGCCAACTACCGAAAGCCGTATGGGACCCCCGATGCCGTCGTGATAAATGCATGTATTTTCAATGAAGTTTTCGGAAGCGGGTTTACACCGTCGGGTTTATGCCCGATAGCGTGAAAAAGTAGCCGGTGTGGTGGAAATTTGTTGCCGCACCCGTGGTTTTCGATGCCGACTCCGTCATGTTGAACATGACAGTACCGGGTTTTTTGCCGCCATCCAAATTAAGTTTAACACTACCATCGGAATTAATTGCCGCGCCCGATATTGTAACCCTCCGATGCTACGAAAATATAATGCCGCGCCCGTGATCAATGGTGATGATAAATCACCACTACGCCGTTCGGGACCCCCGATGCCGTCGTGATGTGATGCCGCCGCCGTCGTGGTGTGATACCGCCGCCGTCGTGTTGTGATGCCGCCGCCGTCGAGGTGTATGTAATACTGCCGCCGTCGTGTTGTGATACCGCCGCCGTCGTGGTGTGATACCGCCGCCGTCGTGGTGTGATACCGCCGCCGTCGTGATGTGATACCGCAGTCGTCATGATGTAATGCCGACCCCAATAAGATGTGATGCCGCGGCTGACAATATACAATATGATAATGCCGCAGCCGTCATGATGTGATACCGCCACCGTTATGATGTGATACCGTCGTCGTCAAGATGTGATGCCGCGGCCGTCAAGATGTGATGCCGCAGTCGTCAATATGTGTTGCCGCAATCGTCAAGATGAGATGTCGAGGCCGATAAGATGAGAATCCGCGACCGTGATGATAAATCACCTCATCTGCGATAATGCTAGCCGTTGATTTCACACTGGCGTGGGTAGTGGATTGGACTCTAAGATATGTATTATACTGTGACTTTCAAACTTTTTTGCACATGAATTGGACCAAATAGGATCAAATGGGGTCATTTTTAGAAAATTGAAATTTTACACCGTCGTGGTTGTGGATTGCCGCTGCGCTGGTAGGATGTTCTATTATACTGTTAATTGCTTGAAATTTTCTAAGTTTTTTGAAGTTTCTCTGGAGAAATTTTCATTATTTTGGATGAATTTTGACTTCTAAACCTTTTTGCACATGAATTGGACCAAATAAGACCAAATGGGGTCATTTTTAGAAAATTGGAATTTTACACCGTCGGGGTTGTGGATTGCCGCTGCGCTAGTAGGATGTTCTATTACACTGTTAATAGCTTGATATTTTTTAAGTTTTTTGAAGTTTCTATGGAGAGATGTTCATTATTTTGGATGAATTTTGACCTTCAAACTTTTTTTGCACACGAATTGGACCAAATAGGATCAAATGGGGTCATTTTTAGAAAATTTAAATTTTACACCGTCGGGGTTGTGGATTGCCGCTGCGCTAGTAGGATGCTGTGTTAAACTGTTTATTGCTTGAAATTTTCCAAGTTTTTTGAAGTTTTTCATTATTTTGGATGAATTTTGACATCTAAACCTTTTTGCACACGAATTGGACCAAATAGGACCAAATGGGGGCATTTTTAGAAAATTGAAATTTTACACCATCGGGGTTGTGGATTGCCGCTGCGCTAGTAGGATGTTCTATTATACTGTTAATTGCTTGATATTTTCTAAGTTTTTTGAAGTTTCTATGGAGAGATTTTCATTATTTTGGATGAATTTTGACCTCTAAACCTTTTTGCACATGAATTGGACCAAATAAGACCAAATGGGGTTATTTTTAGAAAATTAAAATTTTACACCGTCGGGGTTGTGGATTGCCGCTGCGCTGGTAGGATGTTCTATTATACTGTTAATTGCTTGAAATTTTCTAAGTTTTTTGAAGTTTCTATGGAGAGATTTTCATTATTTTGGATGAATTTTGACTTCTAAACCTTTTTGCACATGAATTGGACCAAATAAGACCAAATGGGGTCATTTTTAGAATATCGAAATTTTACACCGTCGGGGTTGTCGATTGCCGCTGCGCTGGTAGGATGTTCTATTATTATACTGTTAATTGCTTGAAATTGTTTAAGTTTTTTGAGGTTTCTATGGAGAGATTTTCATTATTTTGGCTGAATTTTGACTTCTAAACCTTTTTGCACATGAATTGGACCAAATAAGACCAAATGGGGTCATTTTTAGAAAATTGAAATTTAACACCGTCGGGGTTGTGGATTGCCGCTGCGCTAGTAGGATGTTCTATTACACTGTTAATTGCTTGATATTTTCTAAGTTTTTTGAAGTTTCTATGGAGAGA